>JASANG010003026.1:0-124399 GCA_030248215.1 Enoplolaimus lenunculus
ATGTTTTTTAAAGCTATGAAATGGATTTGCATTCAAAATGAGAATTGCAATGAGTTTAAAAAATCTTAGAACGCAGGGCATAACCGGATATATATTGCGAATAAAAATTAGTATCCGTTTCTATTTGTTAACTTTTTGAAATTACTTGTAAATCACTAAAGTTTCATGCAGTTTTTAGTGCTGTAAGTGTTCGATTTGTAGTAAAAATAGAACTCGATTCAACATCACGCAAATTCTTTTGTGGTTCCGGTTTTTTCTATCAAAATTTTAAAAGTTCCCGTGAATATTTTTGCGTATGTATCTCAATTGCTTCTAGTCTTAAAATAAACGGCTTTTTAACGCTAATACTTCGGTATCCGATTTGGTTCCGTTATTGTGATCACTATCCTAATCCGTTCCTGTTATTTTTAGTGCCAGCTTAATACACCCTGTTAGGTAGTTTTTTTATAATGTTCCATTAATTTTTATGCTGTAAAACTGCACAATTGTAAGTTTTGTGTGCAGACACAGTTCAAAAATAAAAGAGTTCAGAATTTCCAGCTTATTGCAAATGACTGCATATACCTAACATTGGCATTACACCTGATATGGTGATTATCTATAAAAGTAACATCGGCTTGAAGTTTGTTTAACGGAATCTAGAAACTAAAACATTATATTATCAGTTATCTGTGCAAGTGACAGCTATAAAAAATTAAAAAACACCAGCAAAAAAGCAAATATTATAAATTCAACAAATATTACCCAGGGTGCCTATCCGAGGGAAGGCCGGGGGAGGCTCAATCCTCCCTAGAACAATTTTGCCCCACCCCTAGAAAATTTTCAACCTTGCTTGTAATTCATTTCAAACCCTGGAATGCCCCTCCTGAAAATTTTTTAGCCACCCTCCTCTAGTAAGGTGAGGGCCTGCATTGCTTAGTTTCTGGCTAAATTGCCAAACCTAAATCTTTTTGATTCAAAACAATTACTCATTGATATGCCGCTGTTGTAAACAAACGCAGTTTTGTTTGATGTTTTAGTATGGGTCCAGTAAAGCCAATGAATTAAAGACTAATACCATGTCTCTTTGTGTATCAAATTGTGTGTTATGGATGCTTTACTATTCAAATTGTCTTTTTATTTACAGTTCAAACTGATGTATCGGTGTAAAGTGGACGAGTCAGGTCTTCGGGAACTTAAATCTGTCCCGGCCCTTCCACGTAACCTTGTAAAAAAGTAAAGTGGACGAATCAGGTCTTCGGGAAATTAAATCTGTCCCGGCCCGTCCACGTAACCTTGTAAAAAAGTAAAGTGGACGAATCAGGTCTTCGGGAAATTAAATCTGTCCCGGCCCGTCCACGTAACCTTGTAAAAAAGTAAAGTGGACGAGTCAGGTCTTCGGGAACTTAAATCTGTCCCGGCCCTTCCACGTAACCTTGTAAAAAAGTAAAGTGGACGAATCAGGTCTTCGGGAAATTAAATCTGTCCCGGCCCGTCCACGTAACCTTGTAAAAAAGTAAAGTGGACGAATCAGGTCTTCGGGAAATTAAATCTGTCCCGGCCCGTCCACGTAACCTTGTAAAAAAGTAAAGTGGACGAATCAGGTCTTCGGGAACTTAAATCTGTTCCGGCCCGTCCACGTAACCTTGTAAAAAAGTAAAGTGGACGAATCAGGTCTTCGGGAATTTAAATCTGCCCCGGCCCGTCCACGTAACCTTGTAAAAAAGTAAAGTGGACGAATCAGGTCTTCGGGAACTTAAATCTGTTCCGGCCCGTCCACGTAACCTTGTAAAAAACATTTTGAAAGATGCTATTTGAAACGCGAAAGGCGTTTTAAAATAGCGTTTATACTTTTGATACACTTCTGCTATGATATCGTTGCTACGGTCAAAAATATGTTTTCAGTTTTCCCGCATGTCGGCGATGTTTTATCTCCCGATAAGCAACGCAGTTTACATTCATGCCAGTTTGTTAAACTTGTTCACGCTACGCATACCTTTGAGTAAATATAATTTTGAACTCAGGTCGTCATTTCAATAGACAAAAAAGAGATCCTCAAAGGAAAGACGTCTTAAATAGCAAAACCTCACACAATGGCCAACCATCTTTCTATTGATCAAACACCAAGAAATCAATTTTTGTTCACTTGGACAAAGCTTCACTGGCCTCGCGATGAACACAAACACACACGCACCAAATCGTTATTAATACTCAAAGCAAATAAGATAAAGGTTCCATGGTTTTGCTGTACATAATAGCTTCCAATACAATATATACCATGTATATAGTAGCATAAGATGACGCCCTAAATTCAATTAGTGTGTTTAGTTTTATAATATAGTCCGTTTGTGTGAGAATAAGCCCTCGGTGTAAACGTTCCTGCACTTAGATTTATATACATGTCTGTAGCCAGTCCAACATAATAGGAGATCATAAAATGTCTGTGTTGGCATATATGGATTTGGCTGCTTGCTAGACAGGCAACAAAAATTTTCCAGGGGCCAACATTTTTTCTACTCAGGCTGGAGCTCCCCATAGCTCGCTTACTAGCTACCCCGTTCAATATATCTGAGCACAAGCTGTGATTTTAGGGTTTAATACATATTATACGGTTTACTTGCACTGATTATACACGGTTTGACTAGAACTTGTTCATCATTTTAGGTTTAAATCTATTCTAACGCACTTGGGGCGAAGTGACTTGTACAAAAAGCCATATATAAGTTGCTAAAGTGTGTAGTAAGTTAATGCTTCGCGTTTTTTCTATAAGATATATATAAAAAATACGATTGTAAACCCTAGGGGACTGGATTCGCGTCCCACCTGGAGGGGCCCGTAGCCAAGGGACGGGCTCAACCCCTGGAAAAAAATTTGGCCCATTGGAAAAATTTTCAATTTTACATGCACGCTCATTAAAAATGTTTTCCGGAAAATTTTAGCCCCCCTAGCAAGACGAGTGGCTAGGGGCCTGCCACTGGACTGCACTTCTTAACCCTGGTTGATTACTGCACTCGTAGTCACTTGGCCCTACAATTAATGTTTGCGTGCAGTTTGCTCTAAGAATTCAGTTATGAAGGGTACTGTCTGACCTAAGCAGAGACATACTTGTAGCCAGTTCAATCTTCGAGGCCGGCAAAAACAATTTTTGGTGGGGTAATGCAGTTGAAAAAATAAGCTTTATAGAAGTGGGGCTTAAACTTTTCCAGGGGCAGTCACAATTTTTCTATGTTGTGCTGAGCCCCAACAGGCTCTTTCTCTGGCTACAGGTCCGGGGCAAAAATATATATACGTGTTTCCGACTGAGAGCAATATGCTTAAAAAAGAAACGACAAAATGCTATAAATTATTTGCCAAATTTCAGCAGACTACTACTGAAGTCCGAATTTTCGCTGAGTTCTAAATTTAAAGCGAATTATAAAGAAATACAATGCTGTATCTGAGATCGGGGGGCCGTTGTAGTTACCCTGAATCCTCGGCTCAAAGGATTGAGGATTTGGCTCCAAAATATATCACTATATTCTGTACGCATGTGTAAATTAATGTTTTACCTTCTAATCGAGTTCGAAAATTTGTGACAATTTCTTAATGATATAAAAGAGCTTGGCGCTCGATCTTAAAGTGTTCTTATACCTTGTGGGACATTTTGTATTTGGGACATACGCGCATATTAAAGTGTTAACCATCAGCGTAGTTTGTTTTATGTCGAGCACACTGTGCTCAATAAACTGACAGATTTATACTCTATGCAAACAAAGGGTGATGATTTTGTTCACTTTGGGGATAGGTTAACTCGCTAATATGCGCGTATGTCCCAAATACAAAATGTCCCACAAGGTATAAGAACACTTTAAGATCGAGCGCCAAGCTCTTTTATATCATTAAGAAATTGTCACAAATTTTCGAACTCGATTAGAAGGTAAAACATTAATTTACACATGCGTACAGAATATAGTGATATATTTGGAGCCAAATCCTCAATCCTTTGAGCCGAGATTTCGGTAACTACAACGGCCCCCCAATCTCGGATACAGCATTGTATTCTTTATAATTCGCTTTAAATTTAGAACTAGCGAAAATTCGGACTTCAGTAGTAGTCTGCTGAAATTTGGCAATAATTTATAGCATTTGTCGTTTCTTTTTAAAGCATATTACTCTCGTCGGAAACACATTAATACATTTGCCCCGGACCTGTAGCCAGAGAAGAGCCTGTTGGGGCTCAGCACAACATAGAAAAATTGTGACTGCCCCCTGGAAAAGTTTAAGCCCCACTTCTATAAAGCTTATTATTTCAACTGCATTACCCCACCAAAAATTGTTTTTGCCGGCCTCGAAGATTGAACTGGCTACAAGTATGTCTCTGCTTAGGTCAACAGTACCCTTCATCTGAATTTCAGAGCAAACTGCACGCAAACATTAATTGTAGGGCCAAGTAACTACAGTGCAGTAATCAACCAGGGTTTAAATACAGTCCAGTGGCAGGCCCGTAGCCAGCTCATCTTGCTAGGGGGGCTAAAAGTTTTTCCGGAGGGTCATGCAAGGGTTTTTAATGACATGCATGTAAAATTGAAAATTTTCCAATGGGGGCCAAATTTTTTCCAGGGGGTTAAGCCCTCCTGGCCCCTCTTTGGCTACGGGCCCGTCCAGTGGATTTCAAATCCAGTCCCGGGACCGGCGTGGTTTAATTAGGTTTTACAATCGTATTTTTATATATCTTATAGAAAAACGCGAAGCATAACTTACTACACACTTTAGCAACTTATATATGGCTTTTTGTACAAGTCACTTCGCCCAAGTGCGTTAGAATAGATTTAAACCTAAAATGATGAACAAGTTCTAGTCAAACCGTGTATAATCAGTGCAAGTAAACCGTATAATATGTATTAAACCCTAAAATCACAGCTTGTGCTCAGATATATTGAACGGGTAGCTAGTAAGCGAGCTATGGGGAGCTCAGCCTGAGTAGAAAAAATGTTGGCCCCTGGAAAATTTTTGTTGCCTGTCTAGCAAGCAGCCAAATCCATATATGCCAACACAGACATTTTATGATCTCCTATTATGTTGGACTGGCTACAGACATGTATATAAATCTAAGTGCAGGAACGTTTACACCGAGGGCTTATTCTCACACAAACGGACTATATTATAAAACTAAACAAACTAATTGAATTTAGGGCGTCATCTTACTACTATATACATGGTATATATTGTATTGGAAGCTATTATGTACAGCAAAACCATGGAACCTTTATCTTATTTGCTTTGAGTATTAATAACGATTTGGTGCGTGTGTGTTTGTGTTCATCGCGAGGCCAGTGAAGCTTTGTCCAAGTGAACAAAAATTGATTTCTTGGTGTTTGATCAATAGAAAGATGGTTGGCCATTGTGTGAGGTTTTGCTATTTAAGACGTCTTTCCTTTGAGGATCTCTTTTTTGTCTATTGAAATGACGACCTGAGTTCAAAATTATATTTACTCAAAGGTATGCGTAGCGTGAACAAGTTTAACAAACTGGCATGAATGTAAACTGCGTTGCTTATCGGGAGATAAAACATCGCCGACATGCGGGAAAACTGAAAACATATTTTTGACCGTAGCAACGATATCATAGCAGAAGTGTATCAAAAGTATAAACGCTATTTTAAAACGCCTTTCGCGTTTCAAATAGCATCTTTCAAAATGTTTTTTACAAGGTTACGTGGACGGGCCGGAACAGATTTAAGTTCCCGAAGACCTGATTCGTCCACTTTACTTTTTTACAAGGTTACGTGGACGGGCCGGGAACAGATTTAAGTTCCCGAAGACCTGATTCGTCCACTTTACTTTTTTACAAGGTTACGTGGACGGGCCGGAACAGATTTAAGTTCCCGAAGACCTGATTCGTCCACTTTACTTTTTTACAAGGTTACGTGGACGGGCCGGGACAGATTTAATTTCCCGAAGACCTGATTCGTCCACTTTACTTTTTTACAAGGTTACGTGGACGGGCCGGGACAGATTTAAGTTCCCGAAGACCTGATTCGTCCACTTTACTTTTTTACAAGGTTACGTGGAAGGGCCGGGACAGATTTAAGTTCCCGAAGACCTGATTCGTCCACTTTACTTTTTTACAAGGTTACGTGGACGGGCCGGGACAGATTTAATTTCCCGAAGACCTGATTCGTCCACTTTACTTTTTTACAAGGTTACGTGGACGGGCCGGGACAGATTGAAGTTCTCGAAGACCTGATTCGTCCACTTTACTTTTTTGCAAGGTTACGTGGAAGGGCCGGGACAGATTTAAGTTCCCGAAGACCTGACTCGTCCACTTTACACCGATACATCAGTTTGAACTGTAAATAAAAAGACAATTTGAATAGTAAAACATCCATAACACACAATTTGATACACAAAGAGACATGGTATTAGTCTTTAATTCATTGGCTTTACTGGACCCATACTAAAACATCAAACAAAACTGCGTTTGTTTACAACAGCGGCATATCAATGAGTAATTGTTTTGAATCAAAAACATTTAGGTTTGCCAATTTAGCCAGAAACTAAACAATGCAAGCCCTCACCTTGCTAGAGGAGGGTGGCTAAAAGTTTTTCAGGAGGGGCATTCGAGGGTTTTAAATGAATTACAAGCAAGGTGGAAAATTTTTCTAGGGGTGGGGCAAAATTGTTCCAGGGAGGATTGAGCCTCCCCCGGCCTTCCCTCGGATAGGCACCCTGGGTAATATTTGTTGAATTTATAATATTTGCTTTTTTGCTGGTGTTTTTTAATTTTTTATAGCTGTCACTTGCACAGATAACTGATAATATAATGTTTTAGTTTCTAGATTCCGTTAAACAAACTTCAAGCCGATGTTACTTTTATAGATAATCACCATATCAGGTGTAATGCCAATGTTAGGTATATGCAGTCATTTGCAATAAGCTGGAAATTCTGAACACTTTTATTTTTGAACTGTGTCTGCACACAAAACTTACAATTGTGCAGTTTTACAGCATAAAAATTAATGGAACATTATAAAAAAACTACCTAACAGGGTGTATTAAGCTGACACTAAAAATAACAGGAACGGATTAGGATAGTGATCACAATAACGGAACCAAATCGGATACCGAAGTATTAGCGTTAAAAAGCCGTTTATTTTAAGACTAGAAGCAATTGAGATACATACGCAAAAATATTCACGGGAACTTTTAAAATTTTTATAGAAAAAACCGCGTGATGTTGAATCGAGTTCTATTTTTACTACAAATCGAATACTTACAGCACTAAAAACTGCATGAAACTTTAGTGATTTACAAGTAATTTCAAAAAGTTAACAAATAGAAACGGATACTAATTTTTATTCGCAATATATATCCGGTTATGCCCTGCGTTCTAGACTTTTTTAAACTCATTGCAATTCTCATTTGAATGCAAATCCATTTAATAGCTTAAAAACATGTCAAACTGGTGTCTGTTGCTACTGTTATTTGAGACTGCAGTAGAAGTCCTTGGAGGTTTAAATGTCAGGCAGACAATTCGTAGCGACAAATTACTACGGCGGTAAGTAGTTACTGATTAGATACGACCTCGTAATCATTCAGTGTAACCAGATTGGTTTTGTTTCTGCTATCGTGCAGGTATAGTGGAGTATACAGTGGCGGATCCAGGATCTCACAATGGAGGGCCCCAAAATTTCGTAGGTAATAAACTTATTTTTGACCCACGCACAAACCACGAACTATTGCCATAAAATTGACTTCTTTACGTTCGTTCAATTGAGATGAATCACAAATATAACTAACGCATCAACGCAACTTATATCTAAACAACAGGGTGGCAACATAAGTTCAGATTTGTTGTCACACAGGCACAAATTTAAAGGCTCGGATTCGGAAGCCAATTCAATTTTTGAAAAAAATCCAGTCAGCTACAGCCATATCTGTTTCTGTTTTTGAATGAGTTAGAACTGCCTGCTAAATTTCGGAACAGCGTAGAACAGCAATTGACACTATATAATTTTTTTGGAAATGCTGTTGGGGGGGACCACGGCCGGGGTGGCCCCCATATGGATCCGCCATTGGGAGTATATGTATTGGTAATGGAGGATAAAAGGATATTACGTCTATTCCAAAATTTCTGGAATGGCAAAAAAGGTAGGCTTTCTGCATGTTTTAAAATAAGCTTGCTGGATCCTAGAATTCACCGTGTTCTTTTCGGTCACTACACTAAAAGCCTTTTTTAAACGAAGATAAACCCTGCTGAACTAAAATTCTGGCTACGACCCTGAATTTGAAAGTAAATTTTGACGAAACCAGAAATAAATATGACAATTTGTGTTGTATGTTAATAAATAAAATGGTCGGGTACAAAAATTGCAAGCAAACAAAGTTTTGGATCGTTAATTAATGGCGGCTCGCAGTTTTAAAATGAGTTAAAAATACAATTGCAACAACTGCCCCTAAAAGACCTTAAGACCGATTCACCTGCGAGCAGATAGGAGCCATGCGTTGATAAAATGTATATTTTTTTTGCACCTCTACAATAAGGCTATCAATCATATAACGATGTTTTGGTAAACATAAAACCGGGGCAAACAATAAGTTAAACTTTATGGTGTAATTTCTTCATTTATAAAGAATAATATTTTAAAAACAGACTTGCACGAGTTGAATTATTAAAAAATTAAATACTGAATAGGTATGCTACTATGCGGCAGCGAAAGTGAAACATTCTTCTTTGCTTTTTTTTCGTTTAATGAGAATTATAAAATTGAGAAAATCAATAATTCCAACTTCTAAGTCGCAATATCCGTTGCGAAATTGTTTAATCGTTTGTCGCATAGAGCACAGTATCAGTAATGCAGCTTTCACAGTATTAAATTACGCAAAACTTGCGTTGGTGTAGGGTTAATGCGTGGCCGCACGAAATATGCTGCATGCGGTTAACAATTGTTATTTACGCGTATGAGCAGCACAGAAACTGTCATGAATACGTGAGAGCACCTCAGATTCTAGAGTCGAGCTATAGCCACTCGTACAAACACTGCATGTTTCTTGATCGTTTGTTTTTTGCATGCTTTAAACCTCTAGGTAAAATCGGCTTATATATTTCACACCGGAAAATTCTTGGTCCATAATGGTGAAAGTAAAGCTCTGCTGTCATCACTTTTATGCAATATATTTTCATTATCGCGTAGGTAATAAATTTACAAGTGGTAATTTGTGCCATATTTAGATTTCTCATGCCCAAAAATAGTCCGGATTCGTTAACAATTCCCAAATGCTGACAAAAACGAAATTTATTAAAAGAAAGTGCGAAAACTTCCAAACTTGGCATTGTTATAATAGCCTCATTGGTGAGAAGCTATCTAGGTATTTTATCCATATTCTCGGTAACCTAAACATCGCTTCTAAGCCTAAAATTAGAGATATATAACGTAAACCGCTTTAATTTAAACTCAATTAATTATGCAACTTATCTTGTAGCTAATCAACGGCCTTTAAATTTTAAACTCCATTGCGAGGTTACGAAGCCGAAATAATAGGGTTTTGAAAAAACGTTTAACGAAATCCATTCAACGGTTCTCAAGATTCACATTGGACGAACAGACAGACAAATCGAATCCTAGCTTAAACTCAGAAATAAGATAAAATAGAAAATATTCAAGAGAGAAATGGTTGCATTACAACGTCGAACAGTAATACAGTTTCAGACACACTGCAAAACACGGCGAGTCAAATTGACTCAGTTTGTGTAGTCCACTGCAAAAAATGGCTAGTTAAATTGACTCTCTCCGAAATAGACTTTTCGGGACTAACACAAACTGAGCCAAAGTCTACTCC
This sequence comes from Enoplolaimus lenunculus, assembly GCA_030248215.1. NCBI lineage: Eukaryota > Metazoa > Nematoda > Enoplea > Enoplida > Thoracostomopsidae > Enoplolaimus > Enoplolaimus lenunculus. Next base: position 9,798 of record JASANG010003026.1, read on the forward strand.
GCCAGAGTAAAATTCGACTCACTGAGCGACTCGGGTGAGTCGAATTTACTCCAGCAGAGTCGAATTTGATTCATCTTATGTAGTCCGTAAAAAGGCTATTTCGGTGAGAATCAATTTGATTGACTATTTTTTGCACTGTATGGTTTCGGATAGCCAAAGATAAAAACGGCATTGAGCTACGAAGTATTATCAGCACCGCAGATATACAGGTTTCGCTGGCAAATGACGTACTATTTTGAGCTTTGAACCTCACTTAGAAGTTTAATGACACAAGCTTTTGAAGCAACGCGAAATTTTAACGTTAATATATAATAACATTGTAAGACAGTTTTATATCGGTGTCAACGCGGGATGGGTCAAATTTCCTCGTTACGCACAACAAATTACACCATAAATTTTACGTAAATCACGCTTTATTCTTGTGTAAAAGTAGTTTTATTTTATGCCAGATACCAACTCAACATGGTCTTTCGAACGTACGGCTTTGTTGTGTCGTTATTTCTGTCCAAGAAAATATGCTGTGCTTCAGCAAATATCTCGGTGAAGAATTTGGCGATACGTTCTTGTCTACATACTACTGCATGACCGTGGATTTGCCAAAGATGTTCAAAATATTAAACAAGATAGTGGCTGCGTTTCCAAAGCCCTACTTAAGTACGCGTTAAGTAATTACTTAACTATTTTGTCGTTTTTAAGAGCGTACTTAAGGTAAGTAAATACTTAAGCCGCTGGCGAAATTTGATAGATTAAAAATTTACCATTTTGGGATACTCAAATTGGGTCAAATTGAAATTGTAGACTATTGGTACCTCTTTAATAACAAGCAAAATTATTACTTTCTTGTTATGACAATGGCTGCCATGTGGCGTTTATTTGTTTTTGTTTGAAAATTTAAAGATTTACTTAAGTCGGCAACTTAAGTACTTACTTCAGTATAACTTAAGTAAATACTTAAGTAAGATTTCAGAAACCCAGCCAGTGTTTGATATGTATCTAGACTGAATCATGCCTCTTTACCGCTACGCAAACGGGCAAAGAACTATTTGACTCGAACAGTTTAGAATATCGAGTGGGCAAATAGTGATGGTTTAGGATAAACAAAGTGGCCCATGTATAGGACAGGACCCGAACGTTTTCCAGCGTGACTGTAATAGAGTAAGCTTAAGCTTTGGACTAATTTTTTTATTTAGGCGTAGACTTACGTTTTAAGCTTAGAAAAATGCTTATACTACTGTTCCGGCCCTGTTCCACGTTGGCGAACTAAGTGATTCATTCCACTCCAGCAGCGTAATTGAGCTAAAAATTTTGCGTTGAAATTGTTCATCTTAATCTTAAAATGTTTTTCTGCAGCCAATTTACCTTAAAATAAGTCAAGAACATAAGTTCGAAAATATTTTACACCTTTTGGGTTGTAATTCATACGTTTGTAATTGCATATTGATTTGCCGACCTTATACCGCAAAATAGCCATAATTAGCCAATGTTGTACACATTAGCAAAAAATAGATTGTACATCTAAAAACTGCAATATCTTAAAACAAGGAAGAGTAAATTTTGGCATACAGCTATTTTTGCACACAGACCGCAATGACAAACAAAACTGTTCGCAGTCTCAATTTGGCACAAACAATAAATATTTATCTGCGCAATCACTCCAAGCTTTGCAATGCTTTCAACGAAATGATATATGATAACCAATCACTATATTTGACACAATAAACTCACTTTGAACGATATTAACCGCTTACGATTGTTACCTTGTGTGGCTGCAAACTGACCACCTTGAAAACATATAGTTTATAAATTGCATAAATGTGGGTGCTCTATGTTTTATGCTTTAGTGCAATTCGTTTATCCCAAAAACACTTATGTTTTTGGACTGCGTTTCCTTTGAGATACTGCCAATACTCGTTTATATATACGAACTCAAGTTAACGATCGGCGGATGTACTTTTGTAAGTACGCATTCCAACTGCCTTATTCTTTACATTGACAACGACCATTAACATTCGCAGGCGGTAAGGTGCTGCCGGAGATGAAAAATACCAGATGCGAAGCCGGAGGTCAACAAAATTTGGCAGAACCGGATGTGAAACGAAATTAGTTCCTAGTTAAAATAATTGTAAAAACTTATCAAAACTTAGGTTTTTAGGCTTATTTTTAAGATATCCTGACAATTACCACTATATACTCTAAATCGTGCCAAACATTAAAGCCAAACGCATCGAGCAATACATTTCTGTAAAATTGTGGTCAATTTCACCACAGCCTTTTGAACAAAAAAGTTGCGTGAAATATTTGGCAACTACTGTAGTGACCAAAATAAGAGGGGGTCCCCACTTTGAGTCCCAATCAATAGAAGTCCGTATCCCTAATAGGAGTCCGTAAGCGGATAGATTCCCTAAACCCTAATTAGAGTCCATAAGTCCATAAATGTCAATTAACCCTAACTGTAGCGCATAAATGACTCCAGGACCACATAATTTGAGTTCGAAACTTTAAACCGTACTTAAATTTTGAACGTACATTCCTAAAAGTATAACCTGACATTATCGCTCAAGCTATTGATACAAGACAAATAAACGTTTAATGCAACCGATAGTTGCAGTACCGGATATATATTAGTAACGAAGGATGGCGGAGTGACGTTTTTAGGCTTATTTTTAAGATATCTTGACAATTACCACTATATACTCTAAATCGTGCCAAACATTAAAGCCAAACGCATCGAGCAATACATTTCTGTAAAATTGTGGTCAATTTCACCACAGCCTTTTGAACAAAAAAGTTGCGTGAAATATTTGGCAACTACTGTAGTGACCAAAATAAGAGGGGGTCCCCATTTTGAGTCCCAATCAATAGAAGTCCGTATCCCTAATAGGAGTCCGTAAGCGGATAGATTCCCTAAACCCTAATTAGAGTCCATAAGTCCATAAATGTCAATTAACCCTAACTGTAGCGCATAAATGACTCAAAGACCAAATAATTTGAGTTCGAAACTTTAAACCGTACTTAAATTTTGAACGTACATTCCTAAAAGTATAACCTGACATTATCGCTCAAGCTATTGATACAAGACAAATAAACGTTTAATGCAACCGATAGTTGCAGTACCGGATATATATTAGTAACGAAGGATGGCGGAGTGTGGGTTAAAAATAAATAACAGTGCCGTAACCGAATAACAAGAAGGGTACCCTATGGAGAGGCGAAATAAATATCAGTCCCCCTTTTATTCGGGTCACTGCAGTAATTAAAACAGAATCTTTGCATCACTGAAATGAATCCGAATTGTAAGTCAAACAGCGGCCCTCTGCCAATAATTACGCTACACCGTGAGTCCCCCTTTTATCGAAAGAAAAAAAAAAAAAAAAAAAAAAAAAAAAAAAATCGGGTCACTACAGCACGGTTTACTACTAAAAACCTCAACATATACACGCCATAAAACGCCAACTAAAAGATCATGAGATATTTCTTCCATGAATATTTTCTTTTGATTTCAAGCGAAAATTTTAACCTGAACGTTTCCAGAAGGAAGGAGGCATCAATGATCCTCCGTTGATTAAAAATGAAACCTTCGAGTCTGAACAGAGTTCTCGAGCTTTCAGCGTTTCTGTAGCACCGCTGCGTATAATACTGTTATCAAACAGCGTTTTCATGTAGTCGGATATCCGGATTTATCCGGACATCCGAAATGAAATTGTGTAAAAAAATTGTTTTTGGAATATTTGCATTGCTTTACCACTAAAGTAGCTGGAACTGACAAAAATAAATTCTGTTTTAAAACCTGACTGTCAGAAAAGTTTTTATAATCTTGTGTGATATTGAAAGTATTTCTCCTTTTACATCTTGCTATATACCGTCATCGCTGTTATTAACATGTATATGTTAGCTTCTAATTAGTAAAATGCTAGCTTGCAAATTTGGCAATCTGTAAAGGGCACATTTGAATTTTACATGACACAGAACTCATGAACTCATAAGCTTTGAATTCAACACCCCACGCTAAGCGACTTTCTTCTCAAGTACTTTATCAGCGATTCTAGCTATCTGAATAATGAACAGATTTAGGGTTGCGTTGGGAACGGGGCAATAACCTCATCCAGCTTAGTGTCGTTTAAATATGCGGACGGTTCCAGGAAGCCGGAGCGTCTCCCCGAGAAAAAAAAAGCACAAAATTGATTTAAAATGTTTTCAACTCTCACGTCGCTTTAATACAGTAACATACATGAAAAAATGTTTCTGAGGTCCAAATAAGAACACAAAAAGTGAAAATATAGATATTCATTCAAGTCTTAAAAAGTTAAAACTTAACTGAACTCATCACGGGAAGTTATGAGGATCCAAATCGGCATTATGTTCCAATATATCAAAACTAGAGTGAGTCCTGAAGATTTGGACCAATAGTACTTTTAGCATTTATCTCTTTCAGAAATTGTTCTGTAAAAAACGACAAAACTCCTACTGTAGTGACCCGAATAAGAGGGTGAACCCATTCGGAGTCCCAATCAATACGAATCCGGGCCAATGTAAAGAACAGGGGCGATTTCGTATTGCCCATCACTAATAAATATATACAGAAGGTAACTTTTGAAGGGGTAGTGTGATAGACACTGAAGCCAAAAAACTTCAGCGTCTATAGTACACTTCAGAGAAAATAGCTTCAATAAAGCCGATTTCCCAGAGAGTCAATTTGACTCCCTATTTTTTAGTGGAAAGAGTTTACTTGAACGCAAGGCATATGAGCTATTAAAAACCGGCCAAACCATGGCCAATGTAAGGAACAGGGGCGGAACGGTATTATAAGCATATTCCGAAGCCTAAGCCTAATCCAAGCAAAAAAACTAATCTAAACCTTAAGCTTACTCTGTTGCAGTCCCGCAGTAAAACGTTCCGCCCCTGAGCTTTACATGAACCAAAACAAATGAACGCCAATATAGTTGCTTAGTAGCTAGACTCATGCTAGGGCTTACGTTAAAATTATGTGCTGCCGTTGGCTTGCTCAGAGGCTAACTTTCAATAATGTATATCACAGTTGGGAGTTTTGCTAAATTTGAAGAAATGCTACAAAATTAGTACTACATTATCTATCACAGTACGACCTACAAGGTATAAATATGCATGCACTTAAGCACAATTATATACTTAAACGTAAATTAATGCTGCACTATTTCAAAGGTTTTGTTGGAGACCTACTTTGAGACTCCACCTGAGACTCGTTTGGCTTATTGCCAGAATCAGATGCACCTTCTTCATTAAGTCGAGTCAAAATCTGATGAGAAATACTTCCTGCTGCACTTTGATTGTCATTCATTTTCGACAAGAACATATTGGTGAAAAGCACGTTGGCCGCAGTCGCTGGACGAGTACGCAACACAGAATTATTGTTTGCTTCTGGCAATACTGCAGGTGCTGCGATGCCAGATTGTGGCTGTTCAGATCTAGGTACCTGATTGACACTAGCGGTTTCATGCCGACCAACATTCGGAATCGTCGCTGGCACAGAAGATTGGGCTTGAACTGTGGCAATATTGCCGGAAGCCACTTGAGAGAAACTCGCCGTGGTATCAACAGCACGCTGTATGCTATCTAATAACTGGCGATACGAATTTATCTGATCACTTCTCGCGACTGAGGCCAAACTAGCGTTTGAATCTTGTAGATTTGCAAATAACGCCAACTGTACAGGGTCAGACAATTGTGGCATCCAAGACCCTCGTTTCGCACTATAATCTGCAGCCAATTTCAATGCAGTTGGCTGGTTCAATGTCACTGGTTCTATCATAGTCTTGCAACTCGGCGACTTTCGTTGGTGAGACGTGTTTTTTGGTTTGTTCATACCGCGACTTGCGACAGTTAAACAGCTTAACTGAGGCGCTCGCGGCTTATTCGCTTTAAGGCTTTCAAACGGGCGAACCGCAGTGGATATTGACTGAGCAAGCATTCTTGAATTATCTCCCCGTTTTTCGTCAATAATCTGTACATCACTCGAACTATCTGAACTTGAAATTTTAGAACGTTTTGAAGGCACAACGTTTTCAGGATATACCGTTGGCGTTGAACCTTGCGCAGTACTGGATCTCGAAGAGAATAGGACACTCTGCGTTTTAGCTGCACCGCGAACATCACTGGCGGTTGTAGGACAATCTGTTGATGATCCTCCTGGATATGATGCTCCTGTCGTACTAACATCACGACTAGAAGCTACAGGTGCTGCAATATTCTGACTGCTGTAAGGCAGAACCGCACCATGCACATTTTGTTTTGTCAATAATTGCTGCTGTAAAATATTTTGCTGTTGTTGCTGTAATTGGTGCTGTAACTGCTGCTTATGAAGTTCGAGAGTTTGCCTATGTTGTCGTTTTTGCTGTTGTTGCTGTCTGTGTTGCTTTTGCAGTTTCTGTGCATGCAATTGTTTTTGTTTTTGATGAAGCAAATTTTGCAAAATTTGAGTTTCCATTTGGCGTTTGAGTTGTTCGAGATTTGATTGATACCCACAATTTTCAGCAGGTTTTGACGCTGTAATTTCATTAGTACCTAATGTAACTATACTAGTCACTGTACTTGGCTGAACAGAGTCCGGCTGCATTCGCTTTTTAGCAACGCAGACCACTTCGGTTGATTTTTCACTACTGAGACTATTAGTCGTTGAACTTCTTTCTAACATTGCTGTATGTGACTGAAAGAAATCAAAAATATTATTGACAATAATTCACAAACGGAACACTTGGAAGGCTTGGTGGGTTTCTAGTGGGTTTGTTAGAATTTCGAGGGTTTTTTTGAAACAAAGTGGGTGAAAACCCCGTATTTCACCAAAAATCCCGTCTTTGCCCCATATTTGCATTCGTTTTTGGTGTCTTTCTTCTTTAATCTCGCTTGAGCCAGGCAAACTCAATATTGATTTCGGAGGAGCATAGCCCCCTCCAATATTTTCCGACCGGATAAAATTTTTTTCCACTATTTCCATAATGTCTTCGTGATATTTTGTTTGAATTAAGACGCTTGGAAACTGTTGTCCGTTTGACGGCATTTTCGGTGCCGCTGGGATTTAATTTCAATTCACTGGTCTGACATTTAGATCATGAATTGCATTCTTCCGCCATTCTGGAGTCGTTTTCTATGGACCCAGCGTACAAAAATCTTTCTTGGATCAGCCCCTACCATGAACCGATTACTCCGATGTTAGGACTATTCTCGAACATCCTCTAATGTTCAGTATATCCAAGGGTTGATATCGGGATCGGATCCACCCACAGGAAATATGCAAAACTAAAATTTTCCATCTTTTTATGCTGAAAATGCGTTTGGCTTCTTGCTCGCTTCGCCCGAGTTTTCATTCTTCACTAGCTACCCTCGCAAATTTGTAGTTGATGCACCGAAGGTTTGCAATACCAGGGAAAAAGCGGCTCAAAGGGGAAAGATCGACCAGGCGAATCTTTCTGGGGGAAATCTAACAGAAAAAATCGGCCTGTTACACAGGTACTAAACAGAAAAACAATGAGCTTTCATTGTTAGGATGGCCTACTTTTGGTCTGCTCCTAGATTTATGCCCCCCATTTTATCCAGAGTGCAGGTAACATATAATCGGCACATGTATAGAACAGGGCCGGAATGCTTATACTACTGTCCCTGTCCTGAACGTCTTCCTGTGTTCAATGCAACCAAAACGAATGCAAATTCACAACTTCTCACAATAAAATAGAACGATAGACAAATCTAAATAACTTAATTACACTCAATCTCCACCGTCTAAACAAATGCTTAAACTTTCCCATGCCCCAAAAGTGTCGCAGATGACGCAACGCAAAATAACAATTGTCAGAATCCAGAAACCAAACATAGAACATAAAAATTACGGCTCCGCTGAAGGACAAAACACACTTGAAGTTCACTCTGTGAATACTAGGCAGCTCAGTAGTTAGTAAACCATTTAAAACACAACAATAGTACTTATTGACACCTATCAAAATTTTAATATTATAAACTCTATAATAAAAGTGAGAAGTTCAGAGCTTGCATTAGCTTTTGGTCTCTACGAACATGTAGAAAGGCGTTCCCTGGAGTGCCGACCGTATTGAATTTCTGAGTTCGTTATGTTACATGTATGTGATGTGCAGCTTAAAAATCTTTAAACGAGCAGAAAACATAGAATATAACGCGAATTCCTCAGTTCTTGGATCACTACGTATGAACTAAAAATATGATTAAAGATATAAGGTGCAAAGTGAGAGTTAACAAAAGAGTATATACTGCATGAAAACCGCTCCTAGATTTCACCTGGACGAATCCCTCACACTTCAGTTGCCCTCAGGTTTTCAACTAGGTTCAGTTTGGGGCCAGCCCCCTCCTCCTACGAAAAACGGGAAGAGAGGGCAGATACATGAACAGAAACTTGTAAACTCAGTCTAGCAACGGTTGCCATTTACCTGCGCAAAATGACTATTTGCAGCTGTTGAAAGACGATTGTCGTTATTGCTTGATTTCACTGCAGCAACGTTGGTGCCTGATTTTGCATCTGCAGTTGGTACGCGTAATTCATCAGCCGAGTTATAACTGGGACTTGAATTTTGAATAGCATTAAGCTGTCGCTTACGAGCAAGCTCTCCACGAATTACCACATTTTGTTCCATTTTCTAAAAATTACACCACTGTAGGAAAATAAACTCTTGTAGTTCAACACGAATAAAGCTTAATTTCAAAACCTATCAATGATTTTTGGTTTTAATATTTTCGGTTCCCAAATGGTCAAGGCTTAAATACGAAAAACGATACATCAGAATAGAAAAAGCACAACGATACAACCCATAGTTATCTTGAGAGTTTAGACCAGTCAATAAAATTTAGTTTTAGGCCCTGACCGTTTTGATCCGACAAAATTTTTTTTAATACTATTAAACAGCCTAAACTTACACGGGCCATTCGTTGTTTCGCAGATAACAACGTTTGGAAGTAATTCAGAGCATCTTTGAGCGGCGTTTCAGAAGTCTTAAACGATAAATAGCAAATACTTCACGGATTCTTGCTACATTATGAGGTGGTCATGCCATATTGCGCTAAATGTTTAGAAAAATTCGAAAATGTTAAAACGAATAAATAACAAATCTGTTTCACAACACACTTTGCGTCACGTTTTCTTTGACATATTTTTGCACATATCACCACCCAAATTCCGACAGTTTTAATTGCTCAGAATTTTCCAATTGCTTAAAGTTTAGATCTTGACAGGAAACGGACAAAGAACCAACAATACCTAGTTACCCAATAATGGTAACTGGCTACAGGATAAAATAAGAACTGTCTCATAAAAACTGTTACTTAGGTGAGCGGTCTGGTCGGCAGTTTTCTCCGAAATGCTGTGTAATACATTTGAATCCTGAGTGGCAAAAGTTAACGGATGTCCCTTAAAAGACATCAACATTTTACGGGCAGCTTAAATGCGCGTTAATAGCACACCATTCATATCTATAACGAGCCATAGTATTGCAAAGACTCAACACGCGAGTTACAAAAATATAGGCTCGCCTGAGACCGCCAGTCCTGTTTCTGGAAGTTTACCTGCGGAGCAGCCGCCGTGATTCGATGAGATTGCTTAATCAAAAAACGCCATTTTGATAACACGAAACATTCATTTTCATATAACCACGTTAGATATTTGAAACGATTAGATGCTTCCGTTGCTTGATTGTGAATTTCGCCAAAAGTGTTTGCGTCTTCTTCTTTAGTAGAACCTGTACCACCAGTCTTTGGTTCACCGCGGTTCGAAGTCTGTTCGGAAATTTCCTGTGGGGGTTCTGAGTTAAGAACACGTCTACATTCTTGCCACGCGATATATATGTCAATGCATAAGTCTTTGCATGCTTGCCGATTCTGTGCTTCTGCTGTGTTTTTAAATCGTGCCGTTAAAATATGTTGCGCAAATAAGAACGCACGATGACAGAGTTCCATACGGCAATGTTCAAGCAAATACTGCCTATAACAAAATAACAGAATGTAAACGCATACAGTACCAACACAACCCAGTAAAACTCACACAACCCAGTAACTCAAGCAGTAGAGAAACTCAGACGGTATACGGCCCACCGAGCTGCATGGGTTTTACATAATAGCTGTTTTAAAACTTTGTTGCCTCAACTTAGTTTAATACATTTCCTACCGAATTATATCAAACTTATGAAATCGATATTCGGGGTTTGTAAAGTAAGCAAAAACCTCTAATAAATGAACTCAATAAAACTCTCACTTTTCAATGTCAGGCTTCTTTCCCAACTGTGCGCCTATTTTAATTAACGAACTGTGATCTTTGACATCAAAAAGAATATCGATGAGCAAAATGACGCTGCGATACATATGGGCAGCGAAACATCCAGAACGGTCGATATCATCTGACGGAATTCGGAACAAAGACTGAAATAAAGAAAAACACTAAAACATTGCTCGTATTCTCAAATGTGTGTACCAGGTTGCAACCGGAATTCCAATTCCGATTAGAATTCTGGTTCAAATAAAGTACAGGTTCCGACTGCGAATACAATCGAAATCTGAATCGTAAACTTTCATCGTTTATAGCCTGTATTATGAAATTATTCCGCAGTACTGTTAAGAGATAATATATTGAATTAGCGCATACTAATACTATGTTATAAGATTCGGTATGTAAAATTTATCGGCTGTGAAACTTTGTAGGTATTTAATATTCCGATTCCGGTATAATTCAGTTTCGCTTTCTGTTACCGGTTAATGACACAGTCTGTGTAACTTTAAAATCAGGGAATGGTTTGCTATAAATTGAGCTACGTTCTTGAATTTCTTCGAAATTTACTGTGCGGAATTTTATATCCACTGCTGGGGCAGGTGGAACTGGAAACTTAATAGTTGCTGCACAAAGTAGAGAATCGCCTTACGTTGTTCCCAAACTGTTATAGCGTCTAATAAAAGTTGGCGAAAGCTATTCCTAAATTGTTAGCTTACAGAAGGCGATAAAATTAAAATGATAGAAAAATTCACAACCAGTGTACAAAATATTGATATAAACAGATCTACCTGAAAAAGGTTCGTTTGTTTTCTGTCTTGAAAAAGCCCTGATCCAGAATAGTTCAACTGTCGTGGAAATGGTCCCATCATAATAGCTTTAGCGACATCTTTGTCCTAAAAATTAACAAAATAAACATGTAACGGTACGAGTTAGTTATACACACGAATATGCAACAAATCACCAAACGTGCTCGTTTTATGCCCGTTATTGTGGCGATGTACAGAATCATTATTAGTTAATCTGCATATTTAAAACACTAGTAAATGTGTTATTCCAATTTAACAGCGATAAACAACAACCGACTAAACATTGGTTACCTGAATGTACGGATTACGAAAGTACAATCTTGCCAACCAATATAGAGCTTTATACTGCATTGGAAACCGGCGAGCACACAAAAGAAACCCTTCGACACACCAACGACTCAAGCGCTGAGCAAATACTTCGGGCGTTTCGTACTCCTACAATTTATTATACTAACTTAGATTCAAAGAACCAACCAAAAAATAAAACTAAAAATGTTTACTAGCTCAATAAACAAGACAAAATATGTATCTGTATTGAGAAACCGGTTCAATGAAAGGTTTTTTCTCCTAATATATTAATTGTTTTCTTCCCCTTGGTGGTCGCGCAGGGAAAATTTAACTGAGCTAAAAATCAATAAACTCCATGAGAAAACCAGGAAAAATTGCGTGTACATAGATTTCCAGTTTTAATATAGTTTGATAGCAGGGTGTGACCGGATATTAATTTACCACATACAGGAATCGGAGCCGGATATTGAATTTTTACCGGAACCGGATATTTACCAGATATATCATGTAAATATATGAGCAGTTGAAAGTAATTGAGTCGCTCAAAAGTATGTTTACTGAACCGAATCAAGCCACATTAAGTCAACATTTTGCACAAGTAATGTTAACAATTCTCATAACATTTTATCTCATTTCAAAATCTAAAATATGCCTACAGTCACAGACTGAATTAAGTGCGCAGAAACAGCGATTGCGGATGCAGTTTTGCTGCCGCGTCTGGCGGTTTGAAACGCGATCGTAGTCGCGATTTTGCGTTCTTAGTCGCGGTTTTAACAACCGCGGTCGCAGTCGCGGTTTAACCGTGTACGCAGTCGCATTTTAACTGTGGTAGTAGATGCGGTTTGATCTGTGACCGCAGAAGATTTTTGAATAGCGGCCGCAGTTAGCATTTACCGCGTACTGGAACCCAGGTTTGACCGTATAGTATCAAGAGTGCATCGACTATCGGTCCAGACCGACGGTCTGTCACAGCAGGTCCGGTGCGGTTTCCGGTCTGCAGTCCATGCTGGGACCGTGGACCGTCCGGTATTAACGATCCTGTCATATCACCATTGCGAACAACAAGCCAGTGCATTGTGACATCGCAAATGGAATATAAAACGCGATTGTAAGAAGCCGCTAAGCTGAAACTTCCGATTCCAATTTGTATAGTTTTTTATGCAAGCGCCCACTGTAATATACTTTGAATAAATGCAACACGCACGTTTTCTTGCGATATGTTTATAACCCTGCACAGAGTAAATGATCTTGCGTAATCCCGTATGTAACCGTAATTTTAACCGCGTCTGTAACCGAATTTGAGCGGCGTCCGTAGTCACAATTTTAACAGCGTCTGTAATAGCGAAACTGCGTTCTCAACCGCGACCGCGGTTTTTGCGTATACGTAATTTGCAGTTGCAAGCGCGAGCCGAACTGCATTTGGGTCGCGATCGAGAGCGCACTTATTCTGTCCGTGAATGCAACTGACAACAGCCCGATTCACGATAGATCAGCAAACTAATCTAGAAGGCTAGCTCACTTGTCCGACGACACAATCGACAATGCTGTCCACACAATCAACAATCTCTTGTTTAGCCCGAAACCGTTGTTGAAAGCCGCGGCTAAAATTGTTAAAACTAAACCCGTTTACAGATAAAAAATTCGGCCAGTGTTAATTATACGGACTACAACTAAGCCTAAACAAAAAAGTAAGCCTAAATTACACAGTTTTCTTGGCTTCCATGGGCCCCTTCATATAATTATAACATTGCCCAAAACTTCTGTCGTCTTCAAATTACATTACCTTTAATCAAAACACAATATTAAACTGGCAGCATATGTCTCCACCGCAGAGTTGGCTTCGGGGTCAATAATAATCGGAGTCAATAGATATTACTATAAGAATGCATTATGTTTTGTCAAAATAGGCGTTTAAAACTTAACAAACAGGTTTTTGTTGTGAAATGAAACGTTTAGTCAATGCAATTTTTAAAAACCCCGGTTCCGCGCCTAAACCTAGGGGCATCACTACTCCAAACAAAAGCATTTTTACACCTTCACTTCATAAAATACACTTACCAGTTGCCCAGTATTTTTGCAGCGAAAGGCGAATTCCTTGCAAATAATGCGTAGTACTCAAACGTTTTCAATTCGTCTACGCTATCTACGATGCAGTCCCGCGGTACACTTTCCAGGAACTTTGCAATGACAACGTGCGTACGATAGAACATTTCCAAAGCTTCAAGCGACAAATGGGCCGGATTTTGATAAGTAATTTTCTTAGGATATTTCGCGCCGTCGGAATGTAAATGTCGCAATGCCTAAAACACGCAAAAATGCAATACAATACCGTAACGGAGCATTAACTGCGCACAAAATTAAATAATCTCAATTAACAAAGTTCGGTATTTTGCGATAATGTATTTAAACACGAGTAATTTGTGTTCGACGTCTAAGCCAATAGTTTTACCCGAGTAAATCCTCTTTAGAACAACTTTTTACTTACCTATACTGGTTTTTGACAGAAGCAATTAAAAAATTTGCATTTTTGCACGCAAGATATTTGTAATATTACTACCATCCGTAAATCATCGTATTCATGAAGAACAACACTGTTACCCGGAGCACGGCAGTTTTTTGAAATGACCGTAGGGTCTGTCAAACCGGAATCTTTGTTACGAATGCTTACTTTAGCGTAATACTGTAGCGCTTTAAAAAGTTTGTCTGTCTGCCTCTTTTCGCTCAGTTTACCAAGCATATATGCCTGCAGCCATTCTTCAGAAACCAGTATGCAGCCTGTAAATCAAAGTTAACGTTCTATAATGCTATTACATGGCGCGATCGGATACCAATAATGCCGAAGCCGGATGCTGCGATACCAGGTCTGAACAGAAGTCGGGTAACAGAGCCTGACATTCAGTGCCTATTTCAGCAAAAAGTAACACCTAATGACTTTAATTTAGTGTTACATACTACAATTTGTTATAATTTTTTGCTCATATATAAGAGTTTTAGTATTAATAGGTCTTCGTATATTTACGCTGTACGTATTTCATTTCGGCAAGTAACAATAATATTACGATTATTTGAAAGACTCAAAGCAAGACTGCACACCGACAAAAGTGCTGTTATGAACATCAAAAACTATTAAACATACTTGACGAACCAGTTGATACAATTCGCTCCGCATTTTGATACGCGTCAGACGACAAAGTACGAAGAGCTTTAATCTTCGCTCTGATAACCTCTTTGGAGCCAGGTGTCAGTTGATTTTTCTTAAAAAACAAAACGACTACAATGACACGCACATATTGAAAAACTCTAATCACGTAAATGAATAATCAAGACTTGGAAATCAACAGAAAACTGTCCATAGTATATTAATCTGCTGTTCAAGTGGGCATCACTAAATTTTTTCAGCGAAACATTCAACTGTCTACTAGAAATTTCGTAAGCCACCCAGTTCCTTCTAAAGTACTACAAGTAATTAGATGTCTAATACCCAGAGCCCTGTGCTCAGTTAAGCAATTACAATATTAGCGCATAACTTACCACTTTCAATACACGAGAAAAATACGTTTGTGTTTCGTACGCGAAGCTTCCGTATTCTATCCACAGCGTGTGATGTGACTGATTCAAATCTAATGCAGCACGATAGATACGACAACATTCTTCGCTCGAATTCGCAATTTTAGCTTGAGTCATAAGCGAATAATCGAGATTCATCTATAGATTGATACGTTATTGTTAGTGACTTACTATAAACAGGTTATACTTTCAAATACAGCAAGAATGAATCATGCGGTATAAAACCAGGGGGCACGTAGCCAAATGTTCTGCCTAGCGGGGAAGTTTTTGCCGCTTATTAGAAAGGTTTCAATCTAACTTGCAGTCATGTAAAATCCTTGTATTAAAACAAGTCATGTGAAATGGTTAGATTCCAATAAGTCATGTGTAATGGTTGTATTCCAACGTAAAATGTTGGCGGAGGTACGGAGTCTTGACCTCCCTAGAATTTTGATAAGAAGTGGTCCATCAAGTGGATATCGACGAGACGAGCTGAATTCAACGGTACGATTTTTATGCCTGCATGACCAACGGTTCAGAAGTTATGACACTCGAAATTATAGTGCAAACACGCACAGATTGGTATAGGAAATATCTATCACTAACATGTTCGCAAAAAAGAAGTTTAACCAGGTTTATTCCTTACACAAATTTGATTGCTGCTTGTACATGTTTTGTAAGATAAAAACTTAAAATGTAAAGGGCCATAACCATTGAACCGGGGACTCTACTGCGCTAAAAATGACACCGTTGAACTCAGCGCGTCGAACTCTATAAAATGAACTATCTGTTATTAAATTCCTAAGGGGTTCCATATTCCGCACCTCCGCCAAAATTCTTAGCCCTATAGCATGTTCAATTAAAATAACCGAGTTATTTTCCCAATCTAGTCAACAATACCGTCTTGCGTCACGAAACCAACGTTAACATCCGGTTTCGGCTTCGGCAAAATATTTGCTATCTGGATTTGGTTCCAGTATCTGGCGAACTTAATATATTCAGTCGATCACTGACAGTCGATCACTGATATACATAACCATAGAACAATGTATTTCATCATCGTACGCTACGATGAAGTCATTTTAAGTACGTAGCATATGCATACTCATATACAGACCGAGGTAACCGATATTTTTTCAGAAAGTTTCAAAAAGTTTGAGCCAAAAATAGTTTTTGCACAGCCGCACAGGTTTTGTAGCAAAAAACCTTGAACCTTCCAGTGGGACCTTTGTTAAAAGTGATTAATATAACTATAGATTTATTAGTTAAATATATGTACGAAAACTTAAATAATTTCGTTTGCATTGTATCAATATTTTGCTTACCGATGCAAACTGAGTTGTCAGCAACTTCGCTTTAACCAGCGCCAATCCTCCCCACGAATCAAACCGGGTTTCATTAATAGATATATCGAGCATGTAGTATCGAGCTGCCTTATCATAATGCTGATATTTGAAATAGTAATCGCCAAGCAAATGATACAATTCTTGAGTAAGCCGAGTTGCCGCAATCGGAAAGTGTGGAAAACATGGCAGAGCACCGGACAGAAAGTCCTGTAGGAGGCATAGTACGTTATCTGAAGAAGCACAAAAATCAAGGATAAAACAGAACAAGACAGAAAAAACTATTCATTGTGCACAAATAATAATCTCTGTTTCGAAAGCTATAACTCCATCGCGAACTGGTACTACGCGGACGCAGATTTAGAAACCACCTGCCATGTTCTGCGAGTATAGCTAACCATTTGATCAGTTTATACACAATGATGTTTTACTAAAGAATGCTACAACTTCAATAACACTAGATCTCAGAAGCTATGTTCTGACTGCTAAGCCTTTCGCTCCGCAACTGCTAAATAATTACCCTCAAAACAGTAAAATTCCTGTTTCAACGTCGTGAGGACAGAAGCATGAATCAAACGTTGGCGTAACATAATTATAATTTAAAACATTGTTTACTTCGTAAGTGCGGTCATTTAAACTCCAACCTGGTTTAAATTGCGTTGGCACCACCTCTTCGATACGAAGCAGCAGAGCTTCTGTTTCCGATGTAATGGTATTTCCACCGGATACACGATAATCGTCAAATTCTGGAATGACTTCTGGCTTCACCAACTCAAACAACGTTGATGAGCGTGACCATGTTAATGCAACAGGAGACGCGTTGTGATCCTGAACAAACGTAGGTATTAAATGTTTTGGTACACGTTAACTATACGGGACCTATCTACGTATCTTTAAATTCACCAGTCTCCATGTTACCAGTGTTTTGTAACACGGCATTCCGAAAAGCCAGGTTTTTATTACCACTATGATACATTCTCATAAGCTAAATCAAACAAGTAGTCTAAGTTACTTCTAAATGGCGTCGTTTCTTTGTAGGATAGTTATACAAACAGTAAAAGCACTGCTCAGCTTCATTGAGCATATCATCTATACAAGATGGTGGTAGCCCGTTTCGACTTTGGTTTGCGCTGTTCGTAATTTCATACCGCATTCGCAACATACGAAGCAATTCTTCAGCGAAATATACCAGCAGTTGCCCGTTGCAAGTAGTGCAAGCACCAGTATTGCCGTGTTCATTTCCAAGATGCTCATGAGCTGTCATTAAAATCATCAGCGAACGTGAAGCTATAAATATGAATTAAAATAACATTATTCAAGATTTTTTATTAATATTGTAATAAAATATCCGCACCGCAATGAAATCTTCGTGAATGGTCCTACATGGTACTGCTTAACTTAGAATTACATTTACTTCATAACTGACTGAACTTGACACAGGACTTAACAGAAGCAGTTGAATGAACTCGTGTTCCTAAATTTCAGATGTAACAAAACATCAAGTGAAACAAAAACAAGGCAAAAGCAACACTTCAAAATAGATATCGGTGACGTTTCATTTAAAATTGTGCCAGAAACGCCAAACTAAAACGGTATAACGACACCAAGCTATGCCTTTTGAAAACATAACTATAAGCACAGCTGAAGAAAGTACCCACAAGCGACCTTACCGAGAGTAACTCGACTACTTGACACGTTAGCGAACCAACACTCCGCATATTCTCTACACCACCGAATTTGTTCATTAATAGCCGTAACTTGATACAACAAAAGCCAAGGTAAAATCACGAATCGGTCATCGCTTACATTCCACAAATGACCAACTTGACTAACAGATGAATCACAGCTAACTCGCGAAATAAGCTTAAGAAGACAATCGATCAACCCTTTAGAATCATCTTCCGAAAGCCAGAGACAGCTGGTATCCGTCTTGCCAAGCCCCAGCTGCTTCAAATGGGTCCGTAAAAGCTCAAACAACGTCTCCCCAGCATCACAAAAAATATCTGCCAATTTTTCAACGTCCGCCGCATAATCTTCATAGGTTGTATTGAGATTTTTCGCCACACAATTGAGTGCGCTAGAAAAACTATCTTGTAGCTTCTGTGAGTGGTGGCTTGAGTTACTTTTGTCTGCTGCTCGTTCACGGCTTAACTCAGCTTGCAGCAACCCATATGCGGAATCGACAACAGCGGTTGCAAACCATTTAGCTGCATCTCTGTAGCGGTACAAATTAATAAGAGACGTTGCAAGCAGCATGGTGTGGTCCAAGCGATCCATTAAACCGTGTCGTGACCGATCAGAGCTTTTCGTCAAGTTTTTAGACAATATTTCAACCACACGACTATCATAACCGGCAGCAAAAATTTCTTTTACTCTCAGTAAAGTTAACTGCTGCTCAATATGAGCTAATTTAGCTCCAACTGTTTCAGTGTTAATTTCGTTGTCAATCAACAACAGTGGAATACGAATAGATTCAGTTAAGTTATCGCCACTCAGCGCAAATTCTTCTTGATTTGTAACGGTATTGAATGCTTGTTTAATAGACAACAAATCAGCATTTGCCTGTTCCCAACGACTAGCATCAATATGCGACAACGCTGACAGCCATTTTACTATCACCCAAAAGTCTGAAAAAATTTTTTTTACAATATTCAAAAGACATCAGTATATTAAATAATATAAAAATAGTTTTGAGAAATATTTAAAAAATTTTGCACGTGACATCGAAAAATTCGTGAAATCAAGCATGTTATTCGAGCCTAAACACACACTGCGTCAGGATAACAGGAACCCATAACTGCTCGGATTGATTGTGTAACTGTCATAAAAGTACCGTCATTTTTAAAACATTTTCGGGAATTGAATGTAGCTAGGGCGTGCTGAGTATTTACATTGCAAATCACCAAATATTCTAGGGTTCACAACACTCAATGGTATAGTAAACCCGTAGGTATAAAATAGCTCATACTAACTATCAAGTAGCTAACTAATTTGAATTCGTTGCAATATTTAAACGCTATATTTAAATGTCACATGCCCTAAAACCCGAAAGCAAACAGCGCACGAACGCTAAAAATTAATATATTTCCCAACTCAACTACCAATTTGCATAATAAATTTAAGTTTACCAGTTAAGCTCACATAATTGAGCGAAGCGAAACTCCGATCGAAGGTCGGATTTTCGCGAAGCGTTTTATGTTTTGTACTTGGGGGTCGAAAGCTTGATGTCCGTCTGTCCGTCCGAAAAGAATCTCAGGAACGGCTGAACCGATTTCGATAAACTTTTTTGTTTGAAACCCATTTATCCTGGGGTGTTAACCTCGCACTGGGGTTTTAAAATTTTAAGCCGTTTATTAGCTACAGGCTACTTTGCATAATTAATTAAGCCTAAATTAGGACTTTCCACAATACTTCACTAATTATTACAGTTAGAAGCAATCTAATTTTAGCATTAAAGGGTTTTTGGGTGCAAGAAATCTGCGTAGACTATTTACAAACCCCCAAAACTGATAACTGAGCAGTTAGCTAATAGATAATTGCATATTAGCATAGTTTATAAGCTTAAATTAAGACTTTTTACAATATTTCACTAATTATTACAGTTAGAAGCAATATAATTTCAGCACTAAAGGGTTTTTAGGTGCGAGGAATATGAATAAATTGTTTACAAATATCCAAAACCGATAACTGAATAGTTAGCTAATAGCTAATTTGCATATTACCTTAATTGACAAGACAAACCTAGGACTTATTAAATTATTTCATTAATTATTAGGGTTTACTGAAGGCTTTCGGGTGCGATGAATCTGAATAAATTGTCTACAAACCTTTAAAAGCGATTATCGAATATTTAGCTAATAGATAATTTGCATATTTGCTTAATTGACGAGACAAAATGAGGACTTTTTAAATTATTCCAATAATTATTAAGGTGGTTGAAGGGTTTTTGGGTGCGAGGAATCTGAGAAAATTGCATACAAACCTCCAAAAGCGATAAATGAATAGTTAGCTAATAACTAATTTGCATATTATCTTAATTGCTTACGTGTGTTCGAGCTTCGCTCAATAAATGTAGTCCCACTACGACTGGTAATATATATCTTGTAGCTAGCTGTTCATTTGTCTGCTTTGGAGGTTTATAAACAGTTTATTGAAAATCAAATAGCTTCTAACCATAATAATAAGTGAAATAATTTTAAAAGTCCTTTACCAATTAAGTTAATATGCTATTTATTTATCCACTTTGTAGACATGTTAAAGCAAAATTCAGATTCTTCACATTCAAGAACGTGATAGTACTGAAAACAGCGCTTCGTTCAAAAATATACCACGTGCCTGGCCCAACTGCGCTTTGAAGTTGTTCAGGAGAACATATAACAGAGATCTGAGTCATCATTGCTACTGCGCGTTCTTCTGCACATTTCCAATCGAATACGGTTGCGTACCGCATAGCATCACCTGACCGTCCAAGTTTTTTCGACGTGAAATTCAGTACAACCGGAACAAAACATTTAACAATGCGTAAAGCATTGACGCTGAAATAGAGCTATGCAATAATTTAAAGCAACACCCAAAGTAAAAAATTGATATGAATGAATATGTTAGAAAAATCAATAACTGCAGGGAAAAAACAACAACACCAAAATTGAAGTTTTGTAAGATGAGTTTAGCTATAGAATTACAAGCAACAGATTAAGAAATAGAGCTCAATCCATTTAAAATTTTTACGCAGGAACGAACAATGTTTTTACGTGACGCTTTTACAAATTTTCTTCATCACACCAAGCCAGAAACGTTGATGTTCAAACACATGTTGCTGTCAATAACTGCCACTTACTTTTCACTGTCAAACGGTACGGCTACATGGCTACTCCACACCAAAAAACACTCATACACAGTACGAATAAGCGCTTTGGGCCACGAAGCTGAACTGTATTTACTCTCCATTAACGTGAGATATGCTTCGATGATACACAGAATAGGTTTGCCGTTATAATGATGAAGAAAACGATCTAGCTCATCAAACCCATAATTTTCATTTGATAAATCAAGTAATGTTACAGGTGACTGGGCTCGACTTGACCCCTGAGCTGTGACGTTAGACTGACACGGAGAAACGGAGCGGTTATCTTTCCACATGTTGAGAAAGGTGTTGTCTGTTCCACTTGCCAAATGATCGCTCATCTCGAACAACTTTTTACTCGAAAAATTTGGCAAGATGTATTTCTTCAAACGATCCATAATACTTTCATCTGCGCTCGTCTTATCATCTTGAAATCCTTCATCCTCTGTGCTGCTGTCGCCACCGCTTCGTAAAGCTGAAAATAAAATTCCAAGTGTTAAAACGATATGAAACGATACCGCAATAGCTCAACGGGTGCATTATCTGAATTCAAAACTATTTCACATATAAATTCTGAATGCCTACTCATACCAAATAATACCAAAGAAACTGTATGTTTAAACGTAAAAAAACTAAATTGTGTACCACGTTAAAAGAACAAAAGAGATCAATGACACTTAAATATTCAGCAAAACAAACGAATCAAGTTATAAGTTAAATTCTTTAAGTGAAGCATATAAAACTTGAAAGGGCCGATCAGCTAAATGCTGAATCACTTGTTCCAAACACGTTAAATGCTGATCTGAGGATAAAAACAGAGTATAATATTATCACTGGCGGTCCCAGGATTTATTCCTATAATGTTGTACAAGTAGGCATCACATACATAATATGTTCCCGCTAGTAAGTCAGCTGTTAAAACAGGTAATTATATAGGTATTTCTGCACCGTCACTGAAAAATGTATTCAAACGCGTTGATCGACGTTTTGAAATTTCGGCTTTCAGCTTTTCTAAATCAATATCATCATCCGACAACTTTCCAAAAAACTCTTGTGGCGGTAGTATTTCAAAAGTTGCAGTTTTCTCACAAATTGCTTGAGACTTGACGCAAGCCTGATCAAGAGTTGTCAAAGGAATATCAGGGTTGTATATAGCTGGCAGTTCAGTGACAGCATTTGTTAAGTCTTCGTTATCTCTTTTTACAGTATGATCAATTACAATTACGGCTTCGGAAGCTAAAAACACAAGACATATGAATTCTTCCCACACAAACTCCGGTTTAGCATTAAAATAGGCCCCGTGGAATTTTTAGTAAAACATCTGCATTTCGACTAAGTAGCTGAAGTTGCAATCAATTTTTCGAGCTGAGAAGTTTGACTATGTCAACAAGCAGAACTATTTAATATCACTGTAAACAAATAGACTGCTATAATTGTGAAAGAACACTATCTGACATGTATCACAAAAACAAACGCAATGCCATAACCAAAATACCTGTATCTGCGGGTTCACTGTCTGAATTACCAGCATTTCGAAGGCAGACAATATCTACTCCAATTGCTACATCCTGAAATGAAGTATGCAAAATAGATACCAAGTATTCATGATCTTTGGGTTAGGCGCCAGGAATGTTTTCCAGTTTGCACCTTCAGCTCTTGCAACGTTGACCGACAAATCAAACTAACCTATCACAGTTGTAGCAAAGCTGCAAGGCTCCATCATGAACAGTATTTCATAGAACAAGAACTGAGTTTTTGCCGGAATAGTAGTAACATTCACTTCGAAAACACTGCAAAGTTGTAAGAATTTAAATACACTCACTTGTTCAGTCGACA
This sequence comes from Enoplolaimus lenunculus, assembly GCA_030248215.1. Lineage (NCBI taxonomy): Eukaryota > Metazoa > Nematoda > Enoplea > Enoplida > Thoracostomopsidae > Enoplolaimus > Enoplolaimus lenunculus. Next base: position 32,712 of record JASANG010003026.1, read on the forward strand.
CCATATGCAAATATTGCACTAGTAATGCATTCCCCAATGATTGATACCTGTAACCAAACCCAAAATTTATCACAATTATTGTTAAAAATCGAAATCAAAAATCATTACAATATCGTGAGTTCAAATTTTTGGAAAATTCAATTCATTTAAATTCATGTCTACTTTTGAATTAATGTCTACTAAATTTTAACAACTTAAGATTACACAATCAAACGACATAAATACCCGAATTATTCAAGGCCAAAAACCCAAAATTCATTGCTCAGTCCTTGCCATATGTTCTGATTAATTACGCGTTTTGCACACAGCAGTCAGTAACGGTTTGTTTCAATTTATCGTACGTTTCAAATGTTTTTAATGCACAATTTTAATTTTTGTGAAATTTTCATGACTGTACGATGGAGAAGAATATCACACTATTCCATCTAAGATTTAACGACGGAATATCTCGTGCGTGGAGTGTCACACTCTTGCTGTATTATAGCATTATACAATCTGGATTTATCGAGAATGCATGATACGCATGGTGAAAGATATTCAAGTGCGTTAATTCTGAGTAGAAGTAACTACTACAATTCAATAATGAACTGAAAAAAGCACAATTATATAAAAGCCGTCTCAGGGCATACAGCATTCGAAAATACCTTCCAGCAACAAGTACAACCCCCCTGAGCCTTATGATAAACTGAAGCTGTTACTAAATTCTGCTTCTTTCAACGTCTGGTTAAGTTGTCAGCAATATTCGTTAAAATTATTGTTATTAGCGTTTGCGGGGAATATTTGTCATGTTGAGCGATGAATAATCTTCAGATGTGTTGGAAACACGGTCTCTAATGAAAAATGGTCCAAAAAGTCAGTTTGCAAAATTTTAAGCATGCCCAGCAGAACCCCCCCCCCCCAGATCATCTGCCCCCAGCAAAATCAGTTGCCCCCCAGGAAACTCCTGCCCCAGGAAACGCCTCCGGTGGAAATTTTCCAGCTGTGGAGAAGCCTGATCTATGCGAGGGTGTGCGGGCAAAATCTACAGTAAATAGTGCTAATACATTATAAACTGTTGGTCTTGCACCAAGAGAAAACAGATAAGTTGCATACCCTTGTCTAGCACTCCATGACTGTACCTACAACCCAGGAACAATGTAGGGCATCTAAAACATGCGACAAAAATACAAACTCACGTCAATTTGCTTATTTTCGTTGCCGACGGTTGCAAAGCTAACGTTGTTGTTGAAATCAGATGAACTTCTGGTAGCACCCGAGACTTTACGTTTTCCAGTCCAACAATAATCTGAAACGAAATTAAATTATGTACAAAGGCAAAACATTGCATGAAAAACCTGCAAACCTCCGTCTGTATACATTTGCTGCATCAGCCAAATTAACATTTTCGTTTCTCAAAAAACATTAACACTACGATCATGGTAACGTGGATTAGAACCAAGCAAACAACTATTTCAAAACAATTGCCATAATTACATCCGCTTCTTAGTGACCACGAAGAAGCGATATGATGTACATTTTAACATGAAAGCTATAAACAAAGTTCCACGGTAATTCCTGTTCCGGTCGAAATTCCTGCAAAAATTCAGTTCCTGTTCTTACATCTAAACAAGAACCAAAATTTTTCCGCATAATGAAAAATTATCCGTAACCATTTAAATAATAAAGACTTAGTCTCTGTAAAATTGTTATATAGAAATGACTGTTTTTGCAATTATTTCAATTTTGTTAATAAGTTGTTAGATTAAAACTCGGACGTATTTTCACAAAAAGTGATGATGAAATACATGACATTTCGCTTCAGCCACTTTTTGGCTAGTTTTCACAAAGTGTTTGGTAATGAAAATTATTTCAAATTCTGGTTCTTGTTCCTGCAAGAAATTTCAATTCCTGTTCTGTTCCGGTAAAACTTAGTTCGTTTTGGAACCCTGAATATACATACACAAGCAAAACATCAAGGAACAAAATTCACCTTCAGTGATTGTGAAAAATCCATTTTCATAATGTGTTTGTTGAGCAACTTGCTATAAATTAGCAATATAATAAGCTATAAAAAGCCAACATATTGAAAGCAATTTAAGAAAAATAGAATCATAATATTAAGGTAGGTACTAAAAGTTCACCTTACTTCACCTTGTTTCACCTGATAACCCTACGAAGAACACCTAGAAAGTGCACACATTAGGTTGTCAATATTACCACAATGGCCCCCGAAATTCGAAGGCAAATATCTATGGTTTACAAGCCAAAATTTCATGTTTTTAAAAAAGCGAAAATTTGCCGATTTTCAAAATTAAAAATCGAAATTCAAAACCATTTTACAGTTACGCTACAGAAAAAGTTCTCTTCTGATGAAGGAATTCATACAATAAACCAAATTATTTACAGAGACAACCAAAGAGCAAATCCTCGCAAGCTAAGCTAGCGAGAAACCGAATGTTAATTTGTATAAATTTCGGAACGAAATTTCAGTTAGGAGTGCGCCAGTCTCATTTTCCCCGTTAAAATGCTCAAATTCTCTGTTTTTCTTGTTGCTCAGGCGCCATTTATCAAACTACATAATTCGAGACAATAATTATTATTTAAAACTGTCATAATATTTTCCAATCACAAATATGCGCAAGGATAAAATAATGAAATGTTATTATCGGCTGTGCTCTAATGCAATTGAGTTGAACAGCGCGAAACCAAGTTACCAGACAAACTATAAAACTCTTGTTTCAGATTATGTCATTTTTTAAAACAACGTTTTGAAATAAAGCCAGAAGACAAAATTCTACTTACTAAAATTTCATTTCCCATTTTTCAAACAACGCCGGACATATACTGAAGATGTTTTGAGCTATGCTTAGTCCACGATCGTAATTTGAGTTCATGTTCAAGGCTTCGTATACATAGTATATACAATCTTCAATAAAATCAAAAGAACAACATGACAAATATCAAAATGATACCATTAACAGATAGCATTTGACTGTACTGATACGCCAATGAAACCTATACAAAGTAAACTAAGACTGCAAATCAGAGATGAAACCAAACAGAACGAGCAACTTTTGAACTATTTGTTATCAAAGTTTAGGGGATTAAAACATATATGAACCTACACCCTAACATTCGCAAATAACAATCACTAGTATCTCCGGCCCTAGGCTAAATTGTTGCCTGAGGCCCGCATATTTAAGTGAGCGAAATTAAAAAACTCCCTTTTTGTAAAGCTGCAAAGCTTTCCAGGTATATAAAACACATCCGAAACAATAGGTATTCTCACTGCACACAGTCATAAATTGCAAACGTAATAAAACAAAACTTTGTTGGAAGCTGCTCAAAATACGTATCTGGGGCATTCCAGCTTTAATATATAGATTTAGAATTTGGTGATAAAAGCCAAACTCAACAAGGCTCGACAATGCATACCTATATTTAAAATTCAACACACGCGTATTGTGAGGTTTTTCGAAATTAAAAAAATCAATGAGTCAGGTTTCTCTTTCAGGTTACAGTGCTTCAGAAATCTTCCATAGCCACTTAAAGATATTGCCAGGGTGCGACCGGATATCCGGCTCCGGTTTACTACCCGGCAAAAAACCAGCATCCGGTTCCGGTTCCGTTATCCGGTAAAACCTACCGGCTACCGGATTTCGGTGGTGATTTCGTAAATCTCAAATTATTGCAAATTATGTTGTGAGATGTTACGTTGTCAGTTTCATGGTATGGTTAGTAACGTGGCGATTAGGGTGGGAATTTTCCAGATACACAGTATTTTGCTGTGATATTTCGGTGAGTTTTCTTTATATAAACGCAATATTCCATTTGCTAAAGATAAATTAACATTTACTGACGCATTAACGTGCTAAAAATTGATTTATTACAAAACACACTATCCGGTTAACATCCGGTTCCGGCAAAAAACTCACTGTCCGAATCCGGTTCCGGTATCCGGTTTTTTGCGATCCGGTCGCAACCTGGATATTGCTTATATATTTGGTACGATAAACTGTTACAGTTCGAGTTTTTTTTAATCACTTCGACATCTGTTGACTGGAAATGCTTATGAAACTCAAAATTATGATTTGAAATTGACAGCTTGGCAATGAGCTCTGATTCAAAATAGTATTAATTATGGTTTCGAATAATATGGCTAACATAGCTGTCAAATTTTACATTGCGCCTCGCAACAAAAGTATGCGCCTCATAGCCACGCACTACTCCATTTAGAATCTTTCATACAAACCTATGTCCAAAAGCATAAATTATTTATATATGAGCCGTTCCCCAAGCACTACACGTAGAGGATTGCTATTTACAAAACTGTACCCAAAGCTTACTTTCAAAATCGTTGCACACAAATAAAGTGCAAATTAACCGATCCAAACACATCCAATTAGTTGGAGAGACAACGTGGGCCTGAAAAAGTCTCACTCTCAAGTCAAGCAGTAAAACAAGACTAATTTAACTAAACAAATGGTTGCTAACTACCCTTATGCTTCGTTCATCGTAGGGGTGCGGTGTATACAATGAGCTTGCAGATACTTGGCTATTTCGGCGTTATATGTTTGGTGTTATTGCGACTGTTCCTCGCTCAATATCGCCAAGGCTTTTCCAAAAATGAACGGCTGGTGCTAGGCTATAGAGAGCACGGTTAACGTAACACAGTGCTCACCTTCGCAGACAATCTGTTCGGCAATGCCGTTACTGCATGTCTTCAAATTCAAGAGCTGTTCCTGCCACATAAGTTTAAAAGCACTATAAATTCATAAAATTATAAAATAATCACAATTACCGCTTCAAGAGCACACCGGGCAAGCATAACATTTGAATTTGACAACGCGATTCTGCCCAGTTTAAACCACAAGTGAAAATCAACAGGATCCAGTTTCAACGCCTGGAAAGGATCAATAATTAATGTGAAGACTCCATAATAATGTAATAAACCGTAATCATCATTTTTAAGGTACTAGAACTATAATACATCCAATTACTGCATCTTTGCAACTATTTGCCAAACAACACTGCTTAGATTTCATGTAACAGAAAGCCATATTCCATTTTGAATTAGCAAAGTTCTTCGGTATGTCTTGGTGTATTGAATTTATTAACTTATTTATATTATCATACAAGCATACGATGCCCAAAGGCCTGTTTTGATGATACTATATACAAAACACACTTTATATTCAAGCTTTACAATATTATATGTCAAGAATTAACAATATACGTAGAGTTATGGCAACATTACTTCACACTCACCGAAAGCAAAAAACGAACTGACTCCGTGAAGTCACGCAATTCACAGCATACATCGGCCAGATTTTGGAGAACTTTACGTTTCAAGGGTAGTAAATGAGCAGGTTTCGACGCCTTGGATGATGTGGCTTCAAAACCTTTGTACTTGCTCGATAATGACGACAGCTAAAACAACTAATACGGCTGTTCACAATAGGCTTGCTTGAGTTCACAAGCTCCGAAATCTTTCATATTTCAAGTTGTTTAACGCCTACTAGTACCTATGAAGGATTGAGACAGGCGCCGTCTCGGTCTCGACAAGTCTCCGTATTTGGCTGGTCTCAGTTTCGGTCTCGTGTTACTGAGTCTGGGTAGGTTTTCAACCGAGACCGACACGTTAAGTTTACATTAACTATTAACTTACCAGTCGTAATGGGAATACATGTATTGGGCGAAGCTCGAACACACTTAAGCAATTAGGCTAATATAACTATTCAATTTTCGTTTCTGAAGGTTTGTAGACAATTTATTCAGATTCCTCGCATACAAAAACCCTTACTTGCTGAAATTAGATTGTTCGTAACCCTAACAATTAGCAAACAAATATATCTTAAGTCCTAATTTAGACTTAACCAATTATGCAAATTAGCCTATAGCTAATAAACGGGTCACAACGGTTCCTGAGATTCTTTTCAGATGGTAAACGGACGGACGTACATCTATCTTTTATCTCCTGAGAACAATATATAAAACACTTCACTAAGCTCCGAGCTTTCCTCGGAGTTTCGCTTCGCTCAATAATTTCAGTTTATCAGCAGCAATTATAAATTTTATAACGGACAAAAAACTTGAGCATGCTAAAAATATAGCGAAAAATAATTTTAGCCCACACAATACCCGGTTCCAGTTCCGGTAAAAAATTCAATATCCTTCCCGGTTCCATTTAATTAATATCCGGTCTCACCCTGGCAGTAATTAAAACAAGCTACGTATGTAATTAGTACATAGATACGTATTGCTGATCGCTTATATTCCTAGTTATAGTATTAAGAGAAGCACAAAACAATTTTATAAATTGTATATTTAGTTTGTCGTTAACGATGTCGTCCGTACACAGCAATATGTTTTGATAAGACAGAGTCTGTGTTTCATCATCGACTCATGGTTATGCTAAACAATTTAGCATTGATATCTGTTCATTACGAAGGTGGAATAGAAGAAATATAATCCAACAAATATCCGCCCAGGAAGATTTTTTACCGAAGAAAGATATTCGGTTAAACCCTTGTGTATATATGTATAATATTGGCAAAACCGGACGCGGATATCGGTTTTGCTGCATACTAAATCGAATCCGGATATTTTGTTGCACCCTGTATATATCAGGGTGCACGGACTCAGAATCGGGATGCATTTTGAATCGTAATTCTATTCAGAATGTGGATTCCCGTTGCACCATGATACATACGTATGTATAATTAAACGCAATTTAAGCATTGGCAAACGGGATCAAAAACTGGTACGTATGTACTTACCTTCGGTGCAGCTATACTATGAAGCAATGACGACAGCGTTTTTCTTCCTTCATCTAGTGAACTATTTTTGAGCAACACGAGGGCTTTGTTATATTGCACTTCTGCTTTTGCTTCCTGAAAATGTACGAAACGATAGGATTTTCTAGCCGGCTTTTCGATCGCTTTACCTCATACGTATATAAATTCTAGCGCAAAGGTAAGCGCTCTCTATTATTAGTACACAAGGGCTATGATGAACGTTACTTTTTCTTTATAATTCTGCATCATCCACTTTTATTTTAAAACATGTGCTTAAAGAATTGCTTGGATTACCATATTTACAAATACAAACGTGAGATACATAACAGTCAGACTCACTGATGCCCGTCAAGAAGTGAAATTGATAGCATTGCAACTCACTACTATGTGTAAAAGGTATAGGCAAAGAATCGGCAATTTTTGCAGTTCCGATGCCAATGCGTATGGAAATTGCCGATAAATAGGAGCGCATCCCGATATGTATATAATGTTTTTACCAGAAGTTCTTCCGTTTCTTCAACTTCAGAATCAGAGTCATTATTACTGCTTTCAGTGCTCTCGGAATCGTCATTAATGGGAACGAATGAGCACAGTCTAGCCATGTTCAAAGCACGTAAAGTATATACCTGATTGTATATGTACCTTGAATAGCGTGAGCGCCGGGGTTCGTTAAAGGCCTAAAACTTTAATCACTTGCTGATAAGAATGAATAAACTAATCATTTTGAATGTCTTTAGCTTGGTTTGTTTGCTGCAAAAATTAGGTCGAATTGAAAATCAAAATCAGAACTCATTGGCAGGTGGAGCTTCAGCGTGCTCCCCCCTTCGCTCTAGCTATGACATTTCCTTGACCTCTGTTGTCTTTCTAATTCCCAGCCATTGTGGCTGTTTGATCTTCATTCGTATCCGGTGCTCTGTATTATGTGTCATATCCCTTATGTTGTGACAATGCGCTTATCATTTTCTGCAAATTCATCTTTTTTGTCTAGTTTTTGCCAAATTCAAAATGTTATCATGCTTATTTGCCTTTTTCTCTTCTAACATTTCATTATTATTATTATCAGAATTGTCGAAGTTTCTCGCATATCGGGTGGCCATTTTTGACGAGCTATCAACTGGTTTTGGGATAGGATTTTCGCGTTTTCCGAGCAAAGTAATCTGTTTAATGTCGGAATCAGCATAGTTCAAAGGCTTAGAATCACAGTTTCGGGACCTGCGAAACATATGTGTGATAATTTATTACTTTTTGTAATTTAGTGATTTTTGAACTGTTGGCGAGTTTGAGTGCCGGTTACGTGAGATGTATTTTAAGATCCTGGCAAAGTTTGGCGTAGTTTATCCATTTACATTGGACTTTTCATGTATGTATACTTTTCGGTCGTACAGACCCTCGCTCGAAAATGATTCTCGGTGGAACCTTCGGATCGTTCGAAAATCCCAGTTTTGGCCTGTCCAGACCTTACACTCCTGAATGCATCATTTTGACGCTGTATGGGTGCGATGTAGGCAGAGGGCACTGCGCCATCGAACCCAATATATTTGACTCCAGAATCGCAGGTGCTACGTTTCCAAAATATGACCCTTTGTTTCAAATCATATTTCAAAAAACATGATTTTGAATACAAACTTTTGCTGCCACCGTGGTGAACCGAACATATACAAAGCGCACTAGCTATACTATTTCATTTTCTGCAAATAAGGGAATACGTTGCTCTAATTCAAAAGTTAGGCCATGATATTAAGAGGGGCGTAACCATAGTTTAAGAATATTTCTAAAGCTAAGCCTGAGCCTTAGCGCGAGAACAAACTTATAACTAAGCCTAAGCATGAGCCTTGCTAAACAAAAATTTGTCTCAAGCTTAATGTTATTCCATTAATGTCCGGTGAAAAAAGTTTACCCTCAAAGTAACAAGGGCCAAGATTTTTCTTGGAAAACTGAAGTTTTATTTTAAAATAATTCAGTGCCACAAGCTGTTTCATAAACGTAGTCTTAAAATAAAGAAACTTCGTTACCATCTAACACTAGCAAATATTCGTTAATAAATTTTATACTCGTTGCAACATCTCACAGCCTGTAATACAGTGCGGTGTTCATGTCATGCCATCACTTACATGGGAAGTTATCAATAAACTGCTCAGCGTTTATAAGTGTAAACAGAGCATCAATATTCGTCAATGTGTCCATTGCAAGTATTACATAGCTAGGTGTCTTGATTTCAATCACACTTGTTTGTAATGCTAATTTTCTATTAAAAATTGTTTGAAACACGGGCTCAATTGTTCATCATTTCTTCTTTCCGCGCGAAGTTTTACTCGAGTTTTCATGCGCAACTATGGTCTCATGTGCGCACTATCTTTAAGGGTTGAACACAGTTATAGTAGAATCTAAGCGCTTATGTTATTGAGTATGGGCACTTGCGAAATGCGGATGCTTGAAGGCAAATAAATACCTTATCCTGATACTGTGCATTTGTAAAATACCGAAGCATGTGTGGTGCCTTCATGTGCAATATCAGTGAAAACACGAAAGAACCAATGTACATATTGTGACAATTTTGGAATTGAGGAGATTCACGGAAAGCGCGACATTCTGGTCTCCCTCCGGAATTTTTTGACATTTCTGGTAAAAACTCAATTGAGCGGACCAAAAGAGGCGATCTTGGTTCCTTTTTACTTCCCGTTCTTTGCGCAGTCAATCGGAATTGAAATTTTGACCTTTTAATTTTATGCCAACCTGTTATACGATGCATAAAAATTTTGCATCATTTATCTGTTAAATTGTTTTCGATCAGTTAACTTATCAATATATATTTGATTAGCTTTACGGAACCGAAATATAATTGCCAATTTGTTCATTACGACGTTGTTGAGAATTGTTCCCAGCCAACAGGCACTCTAAATCAATAATATTATAGTTGTTAATACAATTTATTCGCATAGTCACAAAATTTGTAGTTACTATTCCGCTTCCTTTTCCAATTCCGGTATAAATTTGCTATTTCAATTCCGATTACGGTATAATCGAGTTCCGCTTTGAACACTGACTTGCGCAATGGCAATCTGGGACGTGGAGTCAAGTAAAAACCTCGTGTGGCTGCTGCAAATCGGTAAAATGGCGATGCATATGTAATGCCTTCATGCTTCATGTGCAGCAGAAGTAAAACGCGAAAGAACTAAGTAACATGTAGTAAAAAACAGTTTAGGTTCTTATAGGGCAGAAAAACAAAGAAATTAAGCAGCTGAGTGTGGGGCAGTGTGGCTCAGTGGTACTGCAGTGCGCTAGACTGAAAACAGTCGCTGCAGTCTCAATGTCACTCAGAACGAAATACGTATATACCTTCGTTTTGTACCCTTACCTACCAACTTATGACAGACGCCTATCAACACTGATTTGCAAATAAACAAATATTTTGAATAATTCACATGGAACATTTATTCCCAAGTTATGCAGCATTTTGAGAACACAGGTATTGGTATCGGTATCCTAGGGAGGTTGTTGGTAGTTAAATCGCTCAGTTCAGTGAACTATCCCTGAGATACGTTGCTTTCTAATCACTAGTCAGCTGCTGAATTATTATTTTTAATTTTATAGAACTGCTGCATTAACTTGAATTTTTTCTGCCAACATGCGTCCATATGTCACAATTCCTTCATACTAACTGAAATATTGAATTGCATGCGTATGAGAACAACATTTAGTTGTGTGCAAACTAGACATACCTAAACAATTTTCGTCAAATGGATAGTAGTGGTGACAGTGATGAAGATGTATATAACTCGATGCCACAGCGCAATCGTGCGATGGATTATGACCCAAATCCACATATGGTGGTTATAACGAAGTCGGAGTCTGGATTTGGATTCAATGTCCGTGGTAAGAGTGCTGACTGTGATTGTTTTGTGCCAGAATTGTTTCCAATTGTTAAAAAGTCAACCAGAAAACGACCTACGTGTGGACGTTTCTCCTACGAGATTTTCAGGAACCGCTGAACGGATTGTGATAAACTTCTTGTTTTATCGTAGTATACCGGAGCTGGATAACAAGTATACGTTGCCACAAGTTGCATTAATTTTTGTTAATAGTTGCAAGTGATGGTTTATCGCATCTCTGCTTACCTATCGGTATTTTTAGGACAAGTTAGTGAAGGTGGACAGTTACGCAGCATAAACGGTCAACTGTATGCTCCCTTGCAACATGTGAGCGCCGTTTTGCAACAAGGCGCTGCTGAAATAGCTGGTGTTCGTCGAGGGGATCGAATATTAGAAGTGTAAATTTGTTTATCTCTGTCATATTTTTTGCTGCAGTTAAGGATTTATTATTATTATTATTATAGTAAGTCCTGTTATTTTCCTTATGTCGTGGATATATATACCTACAAATCAAACCCAATTAATGAAAATTTAATGGATATTGCTGCAAAATATATTTAGACACGCACCATTGGCAAAGCCAGGCCTTGGGCATCTCTAGTATGCATACCAATTTGCTCAGTATTGTACCTAAACACATACTTTAATATACGTATTACCTGTCTTCAGAAACGGTGTCTCCGTCGAAGGTGCAACGCATAAACAAGTGGTAGATCTGATTAAAGCAGGTGGCAATCGACTTGCTTTGCTTGTGATCTCGGTGCATCCGAGTGAAGTTAGTAGTATTTGTATGGTTTGGTTTGGGTTCTTGGAATTGTTTTTATTAGCAGTTATGTCTTTGCTGCTGCTTATCTCGAACGTTATCAAACAAAAGTAGTGGGGATTTTCGCTCGCTTCTCTTGGTTGAAGCATGATATATACTTTTTTATTACACAACAATAAACATTAAAACGGCGACGTTTCCTTGTTTATAAAGTAAACATGTTAATGTTATGATTGTGTTTGCCAGTTAATTTTACTCAGGTGGACCGATTGGATCCGTCTCCTTTGCAAGATGATACTGATTTGCATAGTGCATATACGTATGACTACTCAGAGAAACGGTCTTTGCCCATCACTATTCCTGATTATCAATGGATCGTTCGAAATGAAGAAAAATTTGTGGTACTTACATATGCATTATGGGTGAAACGCACGATCGTGCGTATTATGGTGTATGGCTTTCGCAAATGTCTCGCTTCTAATGAAAACCATGACAAACAGCGCGGCAATCCTTACTGAATACTCTACTGATTGAATGCGACGAAATTAAAATAGTTGATTGTAAATGTTAGGCATAACTGGGTTTAATGATGATCAGGTTGTTCAATCAGGATGCAACCTGATGTCGAATTGCAGGGTAGTGAGTTAGTGCAGTGCAATTTCATTGGTCTCTTAAGCATAACCCATGTGTCAATCAGATTTTCATTATCACCGTTAGCTTCGCATTGCCCAATACATTGAAATGCAATCACATAAAAAGGTAAATAGTCTTTGTACAATTGAAGAAATGTTCTGACCGTTTTAAAATGCGTCGGAATTGGTTTTTTTGCAGGACGCTAAACTCAGAACAAATATTTGGTTGCATCCTGCTTTATGCTAGTTAGTGGTAATTGTAAATGACTTATAGAACATTGTGTGAAGAAAGGACGAGTAATTTCTAGTTTCTGGGTTTTTCTAGACTCACATTCACGATATTTTTGATTAATTTTCTGTACTTTTCTGTTGTTTACGGCAAATACCTAAGTTTATCAAACTGCAAATATACATCATGTTTTTGTGTTTCTGTCGAAAATTTATGCTATGATAAACTGTGTTCAGGTATATAATATTCATATGGCGGGTCGACATCTATGCTCGCGTCGCTATTCAGAGTTTTCGCAACTGCAGCAGTGTTTACGACGCGAATTTGTCGACTTCCAGTTTCCGAAATTACCAAGCAAATGGCCCTTTGGACTTAACGAACAAGCACTCGATGCACGGCGCCGTGGCTTGGAGCAGTACTTAGAAAAGAGTTTGTACAGTTTGTATTTTTGATACCATATTGGGTAATGCGCTGCGAAGATATATTTAATTTAAATTTCTGCTGTGGCGTAGTGCTTTACTATTTAAGCCTATCAACTCTTCTGTTTTGGTATGCTTGAGTTTGATTTAGGCAATTGATTGAGTTAAGAATGAAATAATATCACGAGTTCCTACAATTATTTGTAATTAATGAGCGAATCAATTTAAAGTTTGGACAACATTTTATACAATTCTTTGTGTTTGATTTTCAGTCTGTTCTGTGCGAGTGATCGCCGAATGTGATATAATGCAAGAATTTCTCATGGATCAAAATGGCGCTGATGTGAGTAGTTTAAATTGATACTGGTTCACTCGCAGTTGGAATATTAAACAGTTTTCGTTTAGTTAACTCAAATCTAACGGATTTTTTAAATCTTGAACTTAATGTAAATCAAGACATGTGTTTGGTACATATTCAATGAATATTTTTTACTAGATTTTTGAAGTTTCACTGTAATATGTTGCTTCAATGCCTTATTTTGTTGTCAGCGAAATAAAACACAGAAGCACTGTGTGGTTAAATGGGTTTTTGGACGAAAAATAAAGGTAGTGTGTAATTAATTTCCGTGGAACAAGATGCAAGTGAAGCACCGGCAACAAATTTACTGTGTTATCTTCATCAAATATTTTATACAACTGGTTTAGGCTGGCAGCTGCGAAGTTGATCTAAGAATACTACTGCCGGACCTGAGCACAGTAACAGTTACTGTAAAGCGTAACAGTTGTACTGATGTTGTTTACAGGGTATGTTTGTTTTTGGTATTTTATTGATACATCGCGTTTTAAACTAATAATGTTTTCATCGTAATATGTGGTGGAGTTGGGGATCAGCGCTGCCGCAAAAATATTTTAGTCAATGGAAATATTGCACAACATGAATAGTAATTACGTACGTTGTATTAGAGCTGTGCTCAAATTTAAATGCTAACACCCGTATCTATAAAACATATGCTGTATATACGTTTTTGCTTACAACCTACCACTGAGCATTGTTGATGTTTCAGGCCTTAACGAGGCGTTTGAATTTATCGTCTGAAACAGCTGGTTATTTCGCTTTGTTTGAGTTTATCGATTATAGTTTCGGTTAGTGAATAATTCTATACAGATGCTGCCTAGTAATTGTGTAACAGTTGCAATTAATACGTTCATCAAGTGGAAGCCCGATTAAAGTACAATGGTAAACTTTTGTACTATACACCCAACCTTTCAAAAAAAGTAGTGTATTATGTAATTGTAATTTAAACGGGTCATACGTATAGCTTCGTTCCAGACCTTAAAATGGGTATCCGCTATGGGTGAAGTAAAGTGCAAGCAGTAAGAGATGTTTTAGTGATGTAATTGTGTAAAATACCATATATTTTACAAACTCGGTGTACGCCTATAACTTGAATACCTCTTGGTTCGAGGTTTCATTTTGAAACTTCAAATATTACAAATATTTAATTTGTTACTGCTTTGACGGTGTAAATTTTGTTATTGTTTTCTGTAACTGGTTGACTCCTTAGATTCGTGTGAATTGCAGTTTAGTTCTTTGTTTTTCAGAACGCAAAATACGGTCTCAAGAAATACCACATTCCTTATATATACAAAACTATTCATCAGCAGCGTCCACATGCCTCTTGTTAAGAAAATGGGTGTTTTCACTCGATTATGAAATTCGACTTGGGTTGAACGATTCATGGGCGCAAACGATGTTTTATTATCAGGTTTGTAGACATTGCTTTTACAGTCATGGCGGAATTAAGGAAATCTTTGTTAGCGGCTGCGGTCCAGAAACGATCAATCGTGATCGGATTCAAACATTGCTAAATTAGTACGTGTGTTTAGATTATTGTAGTTTTGAGCGAAGAGGTTATTTATGTAGGCATCATGAGATAGCTTAATTTAGATTTACACCATTTTTTACACCCGTCAACATGTTTTCGTGGTCGCCGTTGGCCAAGATGTATCACTTTTTGATTCTGTGTGCAAGTATGTAACTGGGCGTATTTTGGCGTATATTTTGTCTTTCCTCGTGGACATTTAATAACTACGCACTAAATCAGAATCTTGTCTCCATCGGAATGCTTCCTATATGCAACTTTTGTCAAGATTCATGTGTCTTCCACGTTTCTCTGAAGTATTGCGTCCAAAATTTGCAATCTGTTATTAATATTTTTGCGAATTCTTCAAAACGTTTTACTTTTACCGTTACACTGAGATTACTAAGTTGCATCTGCAGGTGCAAGTTTGGATGAATTTTCTTTCACTTACATTGTTCTCGCTTACTTTAAGGCAATTGATGACGTAAATAAAGGTCAGATACAACCTGGTGCTAAACTCTATGAATTGAAAGCGCTACAAGATATCGCACGAAAAGAAGACGTAAGTCGATTAGTTAGTTCTTATCAAGAGATTATAGACAATGTTTTATTAGTACGCATATAGTGTTATCATATGAGAAACAACTGTTGGCTATAATTTTGCGTAATGGGTCATTGATTTTTACATTGAGATTTCTATGGTATACTAAAATCGATTCATGCTGCCTTAAATGTTACATTGTCAAGTAACATTAACCTGTATTTTAAAATTTAGTACTTGAGACTGGCACGATCGCTTGATGGATATGGTTATGTTACATTCCCTCATTGTGGATGTGATTCTCGTAAAGATGGTGGCCATGTGATTCCTTCAGTAGGCGCAATGTCGTTTCGTCTTCACGCTTGCACTGTCGACGGCATTCATGAGGTATAACGCAGATTTCTGTGACTTAAAAATTGGTAAATACTACGATTCCGAAATTTGACAAAGTTTAAGCGCTTGATTTACTGTCCTACTGTGCGGAATTTCAAATACTCAGTTTTGGCATATTACCTGTTTGAGGACATATTGCTAATTAACTGGCTATAGTTGTTACACACAGCTGACAATGTGGTTCTTCTTATAATTTAAGTGTTGAAGCCTCTAGAAAAGAATGGTTATTGCATTCAGTGTTGTTCTGTTCTGGACACTGTTGCAGATCTAAAAAATAATAACTGATATTTGCTAAAACTCCTATTGCAAATAACTGAGTGATTGTGATGATTTTACTGATTATTCATAGGACGAATAGTAGCAACAGCAATTAAACGGCATGTACGAATTGTTGATTGTTTTTGTTTAGCGCCAGCTGAAATAAGTTTCGTAACATGTGCTTAATTTACGTACAGCTCTCAGCTTTAGCTCCATTGCTGTCGTGGTTGCGTAGCATTTAGCTTGTAGCAACTATTATTAAGGTGTTTTCAGTTGACAGGATGACAGTATCATCTCCATAATCGAAATTACGTATTATTACTTCCTCAACTCTATACTTTTTCGCTGCATATATCTGTTCACAAATTCCGGAGCATAATATTATTTTGAATTATAGAATCAAACTGCAGAGTTTGACTGGTCGGAAATACTGGCCTCTGGTGTCAACGAAGAATATTCAGCATTTACATTTACGTATTCGAAAAATGGCAAAAGAACCAAATGCGTCAAAATATTTACACCGCTGGTAAATATGGTTTTTGTAGGGATGTGCCGATTAATCGGCATCGGTAGTAATCGGCACTTTTCGTGAGTATCGGCGTCGGCGCTGCAAAAAATCGCCGATTCTTTGCCGATACTTTTTGCATATAATATATAACTGTCAGTTGCAATGATATCAGTTTCATTTCTGGGCGCATATCAATGTGTTTGTTCAGGAAAACTGTAATCTCTTTTGTGTTTGTTTGAAAAAATTAATTCAAATGAACCGTTCTTATAAAATTCTAATCGTTTATGATGGTTAGGGTTTAATTCTTCATATAATGATGTAATGTAGTATGCTATATGTTTATTAAGCATGGTCTACTAAAGTTGGAATCGGCATCGGCAAAGTTTTAAAATAAGAATCGGTATCGGCAAAAATTTTGGTATCGGCACACCCCTAGTTTTTTGATTGTCTTACATTTGCCAGCAATATTTGAGCGTTATTCACACTGACACGCAGCTTAGATGAACAAAAATAGTATGAGAAAAAGATCTTTAATGCAACACAATATTGCCTATCCCGACTGTTAACCGTATTATTGCAAAGTGATTTAATATAACAAAACAATACGTATACGTATCTGGCACACTTTTTACACATTGTTCAGAGCTGTTTAAACTATTATTAGTATAGCGTTATCGTTTTTTCTCGACTAGAGGAATATTACGAAACTGAATACAGATGTGAGTTTTTTGCAGATATTAAACCGGAATCAATATAATCCAATCGCTCCGTCCTTATGTGTCTCCAATATTAAGTCGAACTTAAAGTAAACTTTTTCACCTGATTCATAAACGCAGTTATGATTATGTGTAAATGTTTTACTTTTAGTACTACTTTCTTGCGGATTGTTTTGTGCGCGTTGCCGAAGAGCGGAGTTTCAATAATCGCGACAGTCAGAACAAAAACGGTACGTGCGACGTCAACGACCATACAAACATTACGACTTGCAATAATTGCAATTATTCTACTGCAACTGCAACTATGCCGACATTGTGTTCTGCAGTTGCACGCTGTGCTGTTCCAAGTGATCACGAAAAGTGCAATTTTCAGTGCGATGAATGCAATCGCGTTTACGATGGTATATCGGGATACGAAAACAATCAAGAATTGCAATCATGCGTGCATAATAAAAACAATCAGCAAGAACAACAACAGCCGCAGTTGCAACAACAAAAGCAACAACAACAAAGTCATCTGCAGACTGCAACTAAGCAACATCGACGTGATGAACAGCATGAACAAGTGAATCGAAAACTTGAGTTAGAAAACAACGATGCTAGCAAGGACATAATGGTTTTTGCCGGTACTATGTCTCACGAGGCATCGGGCAAAGATAACACTGGCGTCGGTTCAGTTACTGAACCTAAACAAGCTGGTGCTGTAATCGCAAATAAACACGCCACGCCTGTTGATGCTGACAATATCAAAATAAAGCAGAGCGATGACGGCTTGTGAAGTTAGAAATTTGCGAGCATGAGGGGAGTACAATTTTTTCGCTGGTGTGCAATAAAGTATGTTAAAGTTTGAGTATTCCTTTTAGCTTCCGCTTAGGTCTAGGCGTTGGCCTATTCTTGCTTAGTTATAGGTTTATTTTTACGCTGAGGCGTCTTCTTGGGCCTGGGGATATGTTTATATTACTGGACATCCATCAACATAGCATTGGCCAGAATTATAGTAACCCAAAACTTGATGTACTTAAGCCTTTTTTGGATTCGCTATGCACTTTGAGGTCCGTTTTTTCTGATAATGTGTCCTGGTTACTATTTAAATCATATATGATTGTTTTTAAATGGTGTTTTGGCTGCATTACTTATGTGTTGGTTGAAATTTTTGAATTGCGGCAAGTGTTTCTTAGACAAAATATAAAACTTAATCGTGCGCTTTTAGTATTATATACGTGTTGCATATTTGTAACCGTTTTGTTCCCTACAAGTTTTTTGGTATTAGATGTGTTTCTTTGTACGACAGTGTGGAATACCTGCACCGTACAAAGATTTTTGCCGGAGCCGGATATCTAGTGGTACCCTGCTAATCATGCATAGCACAGAGCTGATTGTTGCAAAACAATCGTGACATTTATAACTTTTGCACATTGTGAATTTTATCTTGGTGGTGCTTCTAAGTTGATTTTATATTATATTCATTACGTAAATATTTAGTATGAAATACTCAGTAATGATAAATTTGTGTTTTATACTTTTGTATGTATTATTTACGGTATTTTCATTTAGCAAACATGCTACTCTTTATTGCTGCTATGCAAGTAATACATATGAATGAACGCTCTTATCTGTTTGTGTTTAAATGTTTTGCAAATAATTGAAATATAATTGTTCTAAGAAAAGCACTGTCGCTAAGTGGTTTTTCGTTTGTCCATATATTTCACTTTCATTAAGGTTTAACTTTGATTTTTCCTAATTTGCCAAATAACACATTTTCCTGGCTTATTTTTAGATAAAGGCCTGATGTAGGTTTTGTGACCTTTGTTTTAAACATTATTCACGTCTTAGTATGCTTGTGAAATTTTCGTGAATTTTGCAATATATATACACAAGCTGTGATTCTAGACGCCCTTTCAAAAAATTTATTGTGTAATAATGCAACAATTCCTAACTTTTTATATTAACTGAATGTGGATGTATAGTTTTTAGCATTAAGCGCTTGGAAAACATGCCAGAACGGCGTTAAACTAAAAATTTCAATCTGTAATGTATTTATAACGAAATTTAGGAAGTCATTTGAATTTTTCAAATCTTTTCATTTTTGATTGTGCCATAACATGTAGCATGTCATTTGACGAATGTTTGTCTTGCACTTTATGTTTTGAACGATCTGTTCCAACTACACGATCAATAGGGTTTATGTGGTTTTTCTGATGATGTATTTTCACGAGTCCTTTGAATATTGCTGGTGTCTTACTTCAGTTGCTGCTTACCAGAATAAATGCGGAATATACGACTAAAAATACCGCAGCTGTATACATTTGATTAGAAGCGGTTTTATCATAACCGACATATAAATTTTAGAAGCGGTTTTATCACAACCGACATATCAATTACAATATTGCCGATAAACGGTAATATGTCAAGTTGATGCGATGAGTTCTATATTGTAGTGAGCATTGGTGGAGGAACGAATATACTTCTACATACATTTATGTAATGAATTTCGTTTGTATATAATTTAAATCTTGAAAGTAAATTGGTTTGATTTACGTGAATCGGCATGTTAGAAAAACTAAATTATTTTTAGCTACAATACGTCGGATTTAACACCTTGCATATTGAGGTTCCGGCAATTTCGGTAGTAAAATTTTGTATAATTTTGCAAAATTTATCGGTTTTAGCGCGTTTCATTTTACTTTGTCACAATTTTAAAGAAAATTTCCAAAATTTCGCAGAAAATTATGCTTAATATATTATCTTGTGCCCGCCGTGTGAAAATTAGACAGGAATTTTTCCAAGTACGGATTTGCAAAATGCTAGCAATGGGAAATTGAAATATGTCGAGTGGTAAATTTATTTTAAATAAAATTGGTAAATTGATGAGATTTTTGGTGCCAAAAAAGAAATTGAAATGGCCCATAACCTAGTGGGAAATGGAGGGTCAAAACTATTGTTCAATTTCCCTTTAGACGCATATAACAGAAATGGGAACATGGAAATCCGGAAACTATGTTAGCGTAAAACCAAACAACAACATATTGCACATATTGGCTTAAATTAACTAATTAACCATCATTTTTACCACCTAATTTCGCCTCATCTCAAGCTCCGGCAAGTTTTGATGAGATGCACTTTCAAGGTAAGATTCGAGGTCGAAGGGGCTCTCACGTCTTGTGGAGATTTTGCACTGCGCATATATATATACTGCAGAAAATGGTGACTCAAATTGTCTCTATCCGAAATAGGCTTTTCCGGACTACACAAAGTGAGTCAAATTCAACTCCGCCAAAGTCAAATTCGACTCACTCGAGTCGCTCATAGAATCGAATTTTACTCCAGCGGTGTCGAATTTGACTCACTTTGTGTAGTCCCGTAGAGCCTCTTTCGGGGAGAGTCAATTCGACTCACCATTTTTTTGCAGTATACTAATTTATGGACTTTGTAACTTTTTTAGAGGACATGAATTAATTTTCATGTAACACATTAACAGCGACTGTTTGTCTATGTCAGCTTTTGCTTGCGAGGTTGCAGATTCAATGTGGTTCTTTTTCTTGGAGCGTAAAACGACTCATGTGTATATATATGGTAGCATTCGACAGAATCTGAAACCAACCAAATCAACTCATATTCAGCTGGCTAACGCAAGTATTTATTGGTGAATCATTGCAAATTCAGGTGGCCAACACAGGTATTTATTAGTCAATAGCAATCTTCTAAACCGAAAACCCAGCGCTATTGAAGCAGTTGCGTAATAAAAAAATTATTTTTAGAATTTCATTTTACGCTTATAGCGGCCCATGTATAGTTGAGTGCCGTCCCAAAATCCCACCGTCCAAATGAAAAAACTGATACTTTTTGTTTGTGGTGCCATTTTGGGATGTTGGGATTTTGCTATTTCAATAAAATTCATCGAAAGCAATTCCTTGGGCTTAAACTTAGGCTTAGATTTAGGATTATGCGATCCTTTGGCTCAAGATTTAGGTTTAGAAATATGCAACGCTCAATCTTACACTTAGGTTTTTAGGTGTTTATCCGTAACATCTGGTGTAAAGCTTAGATATACATTTTAGAGGTGCCTTAGCCTTAGGTGTAGGCTTTGACGTGGTCTACGGCTTAGGCATAGTTTTAGGACGCTGAGGCTTTAGGAATTGATTTAAACGTAGATTAAATCATAAATGACCATTACGGGCTAAATCTTAGGCTTAGGCTTAGGAATATGCTTATACTACTGTTCCGGACCTGCTCTATACATGGCGTCTTAGGCTTAGGCATAGACTTAGGCTTAGGCTTTCGCTTAAGTTTAGACTTAGGCTTTAGGAGCAGGCTTTGGATTAAGCGTAGATTAGACCACAGATAACATTGGCTTAGGCTTAAGCCGAGGCTTTATGAATAGGTTTTAAACAAACATAGATTAGATCTTGAATAACTCTTGGGCTAAATCTTAGGCTTAGGCTCATGCGGGATTCACGTTATTACCGTGGCAGCTTGGGACACGGTTTGTCCCTATTCGACTATTGGGTAACATTTTGTCTGCTATTGTCTGCAAATATTATGTGATATATTTTTAAATGTTTGCATGCTTGCGGTAACATACCCAAATTGACCTGTTGAATATCATATGATACTAGAATGTGAAATTTGAATTTTTGAATTATTAAGCTGATTGTAAGCGATTTTCTGTCGGAAACGTTTTGCAGGCGTGTGTTTGCTATTTATAGCACATCTGTACCACTGCCGTTTGACTTTTCATTCATTTATCAGCACCCAAAGATTACACTGTCCCGCAAAATATCACATGATATTCGTTGAAATTTTGGAATATCGTATGATATTCGCATAAATGACCCACAGTATCACGTGACATAAAGTTCCTTGTACACATTGATTATTTGACAGCAATGGCCTGTAAGCTAATGTCATATGGCATTCAAGCTTTGCCTATTGACCCTATAAAAGAGCCCGAATTTTAACGTTGACGTCGAATCAAAATCAACATGGGACAAGTCGGTGAATCCCGCATCAGGCCGGGGCATTAAGAATAGGCTTTGGTTTAACTTAAATTAAATCTTAAAATGACCCTTGGGCTAAATCTTAGGCTTAGGACTAGGCCTAGGCTGAGGCTTAAGGTTAGCCTTGGGCTTTGACTTAAGCTTAGGCTTAGGCTAAACCTTTGGCTCATTTCTAGCTTAGGTTTAAGAGCATTTCACCTTCTACTATATCCCGGAATCCCAAAATCCAACCTTCGACCATATCACCAAATTACAAAATCCCAAAATCCCACCGTCGTCCATATCCCGAAATTCCATCTCACGTTCGACCACATCCCGAAATCGCAAAAGCCAAAAATCCCACCTTTTAAAATATTTCAAAATCCCGAAATCCCGCCTTAGACCATATCCCGAAATCCAAAAATTTCACTTTCGACCATATCCCAAAATCCCAAAATCCCACCTTCGACCATATCCCGAAATCCCAAAATCCCACCTTCGACCATATCCCGAAATCCCAAAATCCCACCTTCGACCATATCCCGAAATCCCAAAATCCCACCTTCGACCATATTCCGAAATCCCGAAATCCCACCTTCGGCAATACCCCGAAATCCCAAAATCCCAAAATCCCACCTTCGACCATATCCCGAAATCCCAAAATCCCAAAATCCCACCTTCAACCACGTCTCGAAATCCCAAAATCCCACCTTCGACCATGTCCCGAAATCCCAAACTCCCATCTTCCACCATATCCCGAAATCCCAAAACCCCACCTTCGACCATATCCCGAAATCCCAACATCCCAACTTCGATCACATCCCGAAATCCGAAAATCCCAAAATCCCACCTTCGACCCAATGGCGGATCCATGGGGGGCCACCCCGGCCGTGCCACCCCACAACAGCATCTCGACAAAAATTGTATGCAGTGTCAGTGCTCTTCTACGCTGTTTGTTTCTCTGTTTGGCCAATGGTACTTTTAAAGGCCGTCACATTTTCCCAGGACAGAAATGTACCAGGAGTACCCGTCCCATGTTCCCGGACAGCAATGTACCAGGAGTACATTCAAAAAATATAATTGGACCAGCGGGACAGTTGGGACAGATGAGACAGATGGGACAGTTGGAACAGATGGGACAGTTGGGACAGATGGGACAGACGGGACAGATGGGACAGTTGGGACAGATGGGACAGTTGGGACAGATGGGACAGTTGGGACAGCTGGGACAGTTGGGACAGACATATATATTTATATATATATATGTGTATATATACATATATGTGTGTATATATACATATATATGTGTAAATATATATGT
Source organism: Enoplolaimus lenunculus (assembly GCA_030248215.1). Taxonomy (NCBI): domain Eukaryota; kingdom Metazoa; phylum Nematoda; class Enoplea; order Enoplida; family Thoracostomopsidae; genus Enoplolaimus; species Enoplolaimus lenunculus. Next base: position 55,975 of record JASANG010003026.1, read on the forward strand.
ATATATGTGTGTATATATTTATGTATATATGTATATATAAGTATATATATGTATATATATATGTATGTATATGTATATATGTATATATAGTGTTTATATATGTACATATATCCTACGTAAATATATCTGCATGTTCATATGTAAACAAGAGCGCATAAGTGTGCACTCCGGGTATATTTGTCCCAGGAAATTGGGACGGCCTTTATAGTAACATGGGCCCTCTGTTTTATACACAATAGTATAAGCAGCTCATAATAAGCTGCTCTGTTATTTTAGTGCAGTCTCGGATGATTATATGTTTTGTCGTCACTAAGCAGGGTGGCACCGAACCAATAATTTCACTTGGCCAATGCCAACAGTACAAGATGAAAAATATGCAGGTAATAGTGCGTCATCCACATTAATTTGCGCCCGGCTTGTGGAAATCAAAAACGCCTAATTACGGCCCGTGTAAAGGTCAGGGGCGGAAAGTTTTTCTGTGGGGCTGCAATAGAGTTAACTTAAGTTGTAGGCTATTTTTTGCTTGGCTTAGGCTTCGCTTAGGCTTAGGCTTATGTTTAAGAATATGCTCATTCTTACGCTTTGGTTTAGGCTTAGGCGTAGGCTTACTATGGTGCTAAAAGGTATGGCCAATGCAACTTCTAGGGCTTTAACGTTAGATTAAGCATGTTCTTAAGCCTAAGCAAAAAGTCAAATCAAATTGACGTTCTATGGAACTCAAACAATTAAAATACAAGTAAACACGTTGACCTGGCATGTTTACATGTATTTTAATTGCATGACCTATATTTGACCTTCCACGACCCCCCAAGTAGCATAACCGGTTTCCGGTTTTCTAAAATTTCAAATTCCAACTGCTATGCAATTTACTTGCATCAGGTGGGAAATTGAAGCAAATTTCTGGTCTTCAATTTCTCACTGCGGTAAAGCACCACTTTTCAATTTCCTTTTCACTATCTTAAAAGTGCTTATCAAATTTCCACTCGAGTTTAAAAACTGTTTCAACTTCCCATTGCGGTCGTTTTTATTTTCGCTATTGGGAATTTGAATTTCAAAATTGCTTGTCAAATTCCTAGTACGTTTTCTAAAATGTTTCAATTTACCTATAGATCAAATTTCGTGTTTTCAATTTCCCACTGCTACCCTTTTTCCAAACTGAAGTTGGAAAAAGGCGTTTTTGATTTCCACAAGCCGGGCGCAAATTAATGTGGATGACGCATAGAAACGTGTGAATTTTGAAATATCGAGAACAAAAATTCATTGAAAATAAATTGAAGTGCATAACCTCGAATGCTATAACATTTTCCGAAAATAGCAGGCAGTTTTAACTCAATCAAAAACAGAAACAGATGTTGTTGAAGCTGACTGGATTTTGCTTTTTCAAAATTGAATTGGCTTCCGAATCGGAACCTTTAAAATGTGCCTTTTTGAAACAAAATCCGAACTTCAGTTGCCAAGCTGTTGTATAGATCTAAATTGCGCTGATGCGTGAGTTTTATTTGTGATCCATCTCAATTGAACGAACGTAAAGATGTCAATTTTATGGCAATAGTTCGTTCTTTGTGTGTGGTTCAAAAATAAGTTTTGTTATCTGTGAAAATTTGGCCCCCGTCCATTTTGAGATCCTGGATCCGCCGCTGTTTCGACCATATCCCGAAATCCTAAAATGCCAAAATCCCAACTTGCGACTACACATAAAATTCTTATGATGGGATGGTGGGATTTTGGGACGGCAACGAGGTTTTACATGGGCCCTCATAAAGTTGACTTTTTAATTTCGAATATCCGGATTTCCGAATATCAGGATAAATATCCGGCAACAATTGCCGGATATCCGGATATTAAAAAATAATCCGATGCTCATCACTGTTAACAATGTCTGAAACGAAAAAGCATTTAAAATAGAGGTTTATTTTTTGACACGATTACTTAATGATATGTAAATATAATCATGTAAATTTATTAATTATTGAACATTAAAAAATTACACGGATTTAGTATCGCTGCATAGACATGGACAGCCGACGTTCAGAGTACAATGCAGATCGATCTGTTATAAACTGCCACAATCTCATAAACACAACAATTGCATACATCGATAGAATAACTGTTATGAATGCTCCAAAAATGAACAAAACCCCTGTTGCGATAAAAATAATTTTAAGTCGTTCGCTTTTTTCAACGTCGGCTCGAAATTCTGACACACTTTCGCCTTCGATACTCAAAACGTTAATATCAACGGCGCCGACAAGAAAAAATATCGTTAAAATACCGTAAATAGTCGCAGATACAATGCCCAAGGTTGTGACAAACGCATGAAGCGTTATCCATTGACGTATCATTTCACGCATTCCATACACAGCAGCGCAACAACTTGCAATTAATATAATTGGATATGCAATGTTTAGGCAAGCAAAAACCGCAATTGCATTTGAATCTGTATCAGTTTCGTGTTGCTGCTTTGAATTGACGATAAAACTTGTGATAGCAATTGTAGTTATCGCACCAATCATTTGCAGCACAATGATAACAAACGATGCTGTTTTGATGTGACAGCAAGTGCAACCGCAGAATCGGCAATGTGTGCTAAAATCGGAATCACCAGCACTTAAACTACACGTACGCGTTTAAAATTGTTTGCGTTTGTTTGACTGTAATCTTAAATATGCGCAGCACCTATGGTCAGATGTTTGATAGGTCTTTGAACTGTGATACCTGTGGCAGGTTTTTGTCCTTTGGTTTGTTTTTTACTCTGCGTAGATTATGAATTGACCGATAACAAGTACTACCAGCGGACAGCTGAAAGTATGTCTCCGGCAGAAAATCGATTGTTTGGTACGTTTCGATTTAACATTTGGTACAATTGTGAGAAAAAAATTGCCGAGTTTTCGTAAAAATTAGGGTAAAACAAAAACTTTCACAACGCCTTACAAATATTTGGTAAAATTAGCCAATTATACATTATTCTAACTACCTATTTCACCTCACTTTCACGCCCGGCTGCACCCTATCAGTGCAAACATTTAACTGTACAAATAAGCTTCAGTTTCGGAATACTATATTTTCGCAGCCAAATATTAAGAGTGAATATGGCAATGGTGGAGCTTGAAGGGCCTGTGGATTGATCAACTCTACCGACCCCATATAAAACAAACATTTTACTAGATGTACACGAAAAATGAGTTTATTCATTCGATGCGCGGCTTTCTTGCACTGTTTTACAGTATTATTTTGACGACCACTGTTACTTTAACTGGCGTAACAGCAGTATAAAAGCATATTCCGAAGCCTAAATTTAAGCATCAGCGTAAGCCCTAACTAGGCGTAGGCCTAAGCCTAAACTTAACCATATGCAAAAAATAGTCCAAAGCTAAAGCTTGTACACCCATCAAAGTAACATGAGCCGTTTTGACTGTTCAAGAACTACTATATCCTTTTACTTGAAAGTAGAATCAGGTTCGGCACCGATGTGATCATGTATTGTGGTCTCTTGTTGGCGTTGTTCCATTGCTAAATCTTTTCTCAATTAAGCTCAAACAGATATTAAATGAAGCGTAACAGTTTTGAATATAATAGAATATTAGGAATTATGCATTTGCTATTGTCTAAATTGCTATAACTGTGATCTCATTCGAGTATATAAAACTTGATGATGAACTTGAAGTTTTTCCGCTATATTTAAATTTTTTATTTCTGGTTTTTCTTGTACAATATCCATGAAGCCCAAAATAGCCTTTAAACGATGCGTTCTTTAGTGTTTCCTTAAGAAAAATCTTAGTTTGTCTGAAGCAAGTACACTAGCATATTAGCATAGATTCGCTACAAAACACAGTCAACTAGAAGATGTTCCACATTGATACCTTAGGGTTGTTGGCTAGTGTTAGGAACCCTAGTTGTATAGATTAAGTAATCTCCTAACGCAAAGGCTAAGCCTAAGCATGTGAAATAGGGCAGCAAGGAGCGAGCCAGAAATTAAATTCTATAATCAAATTCTGAGCCAACTAGCAAAAAGTATATTTAGTGCGGATCAAATAAGAGTGGCGCATCATAATGGAAGCTAGTGGAGCGAGCAGATCTCTGAAGGAGTCTGCCTTCAATGGTCACGTGACAAGGATTTCAAAAAATGAATATTTTGGGAATTGAGAAATAAACTTTCGACCCATTTTTTGCATCAACCCTTTTTGGGAACTGCAAGACAAATCGGCTTCAGAATCCGGTTAGATGTTGATCCGGTCCTGGATACCAGACTAATCTATAATTGTATTTTGTAGTAAGTAGCATAAAATTATAGCAATATTTAAAAACGCCTACTAGTAAATTGACATGTTTTTGACAATAGTAATTTCGGTATGCGTCTGCGAAAGACGCAAAAACGCAATGCCCACAAAACATCAAGAAAACGTTATTGCAGAACATTGTTCAATATTTCGCAAGTATATATTTATTAGTCATTGCAGGGACCAAAAAACAACATGAAGATAAACAGTAAAACCCGCAATATATGAATCTGAGCGTTTAATGGCAGTGGAGTAGCGAGGATTTCCTATCAGGAGGATAAATACCTTCTTTAAATAAACGTAACAGTTAATAATTAGAGTTCATCAGGATAGTCCAAATTCTGTTAAAATGACTTTTTCAAGTTTCCACAAAGAAAAACTGCAGAGGAATATATCTCCCCTAGTGTCCTTTACATACATTTCACAGCATTCACAGTAGTGTGTGTATTCAAACTAACAATTTTTACTAGTCGTTTACTAGTTGAATAAAAAACAAATGAGGGGCGTAGCCAAAATTTGGATTTCAATGGAGAATCATCATCCTAATCTCTTTTCCAAGCAAGAATAGCTAGTAAAAAATGTTATTCACATCAAGAACCTAACAGGTATTGTAAAAAGATGTCTTATTTATCGTTGCTTTACAGAAATTTCGGTAGGAATTTATCACAACTATTACCTTCTTTTATATGCTCGTGAGAGAGAAATTTCAAGTGAAAAGGTAGTGGTTTAGTGATCATACACGTTGGCGTTGTATACGAATAAGACAAGTACTACAACTATTTTTTAGTTAAACGGCATATATAAGTACTGTTTGCTGTTTCGCACATTAATAATTTTAGTGACCAAGGTCACATTAAAACTATCGTTCAGTTGTCTACAGTCTTTGCATTTTCACCCGCGTCATGGTGATGGTATAACCATTGGTATCCCCATCAAAAATTTTTTGGTGAAAACTTGCTAACGTACCTAAGTACCTTACAATTTTTCAACAATGCAGAAGCGTAGCCATGATTTCATTTCGAATAAACTTCGCCGAAAATTTTTTTGTTAGATGGCGTAGCGATCGAGAAGTTTTTTTCTTTTCTATTCCGGTTGTTGTACAGCCCTATAAAAGCTTGTAGTTTGGGTTTTGTCACAAACATCATGGTACAATATCCACCTGTCCCTCTAATATGCATGCATCTCTGAAAGCAAACAATTCCGGAGCCAGTTAAAAAAATTGCAGCTTCGTAGCAATTCACGTTAATCACCACGTGTTATGCCTATTTGACTTCTGCCTCTTCATGTTGTGGCTCAGATATACTGGAGCGGCACTTAACTGAAATACAACTATTTAAGCAAATGTTTTCTCTGTGGTGTGTGTGTGAACAACCTAAACTGTATAAAGTTTAAATGGGCAGGAATTTCGAAGCATTTTAATGGCTTGACTACTAGAGCTAGGTTATAAATTCATTGGCAATGCATGAGTTTGGAATAGTTTCCAAGCGGCCTGTCATGTCGGCTGAATAGACAAGACCGTAATGTCATATGACATTAGCATATAAACCACCTTTGTCAGATGTTCAATATCTGCAAGAGCCCGCATGTCACGTGATACGGCCAATGTTACTTTTAGGGGCGTCCCGTTTTTCCGCGGGACAGCAAGACAAGAGTGTAAAATCGTAGCAAATTCATACACTCCAGCCGGCAGCAGCCGCATATGAGAAAATGGGACAGCCTGGTTTCGGGCAAATGGGAAAACGGGACAGCTGCCATTTTTCGCTGGGAAAACAGGTCAGTGGGACAGATTTGTTTTTGTGAAATGGAAAACTGAACAGGTGCAAATTTTCGCTGGAACAGTGAGACAGGCCTGTTTTGGGGAAATGAAGACAGCTGCAATTTTTCGCTGAGAAAGGGGACAATGGGAAAGGCCTGTTTCGGAGAAATGGAAAAACGGGACCGCTGCAATATTTCGCGGGACAACTGCAAATTTTCGCTGGGAAAACGGGACAGGTTTGTTTCGAACAAATGGGAAAACGGGACAGCTTCAAATTTTCGCTGGAAAAACAGAACAGTGGGACAGCCCTTTTTCGAGCAAATCGGAAAACAGGAAGGGTGCAAATTTTCGCTGGAAAAACGGAAAACGGGACACACTGAAAAAGGGAAAATAAGACACAAACCAAATTCTTTTAGACTGTACAAAATTTGTTTGATAGGGGAGATGAACAAAGATTTTAGTAGTTGGGGTTACAGCATCTGTCTCTTCCCTCTGTTCCTACTTCCAGCCTTGGCAGCCACAGCCGACCTGCATATCACAGCATTTTAATACCTTCATAAAACTGTGCGAATTTTTTTTTCGTTCAAAGCTCAGGTAGAGTTGAAAATTTATGAAGGATGGGATGCTGAATGGATCGAAAAATCAATTATAATCAGAATCTCTGGCCCGAGTCTTTTTGGGAGTCGAGCACCAGCTATATTTCAGGGGAACACCCTCCGCCCCAAAAGCCCCCCGTGTGGTTGGGAAACGAGAAAACGGGTGAGCTTTATATTTTCGCAGGTAAACGGAAAACGGGACGACAATTTTTGTTGAAATAGATTTTATCACACTGGATGGCGCCCCCCTACACCCCCGCATTTGGAGAACCCTACCTCAGCAGAATGGGGGCTGCCGCCACTCGAAGCCCCCCGCACTAAGCGATCTTGCTAACCAAATTACAAACAACAACAATAACTAGCAAGTTCGTTTCTGACACAAAATACTCAAAAGTACTGTCATAATAAAAAATTCAAATTTCAATTTCTATCATTAATGATATTTAAGCAGGATGAACATGGGAAGCATATCATATAATATTCGCAGACAATGTTTCGAATATCAGGCAGCTGCGAATTTTTAATATACTAGGTTTTATACGCAGACAAAATGTTTATGCAATGGTCTGATATGTACAAAACGTTTTCCAATCCGTCCGGTTATCACATGAACCACGCATGATAAAGCTGTAAATGGAATTTCTATTCCAGTAAGAATTTCGATTCAAACAAAAGTTTGTTCTGTCTGAGCATGGCTGTTGGTTAACGTTTTCAGAAATTGGAACGTAATGAATTATATAGATCAATTTTTTTATAATCGAAATGCCGTTAGCAGGGTAAGTTCCGTAATATACGTCTCCGTAATATACGTCTATTTCACCACTATAAAACACATCTGAAACAGAGTTTCGGTTTCGCTATTAATTCCGATTTAAACAGTTCCCGACTTTGTTTGAGCAGGACTACTGGTGAGGTTTGTGTTCAGCATGAGCGATGCAAGAGATTATCGATGGTTTATAGGCATAATAATATACTATCCCGGGGCTTACGGAACGAGAAGGACACCGAGGACATATCGACTTCAGAAACTACTGACGAAATGAGAAATGACACTTTTAACAACGGTTAATTTCTTGCTGTGTCCTAAACGTTTTGTTTCACGTCTGCTTTTATACCTTTTCGAAATAGAATCCTTGCTACGCCGCTGTTTATTGGCTACAAGTGTAAGAGTGAACGAAAACGAATTAGTAATTAGTTTATTTAGCAAAGCAATAATATTGAGAGCAAGGCAAGGGAACATACTGTGCACAAATCGCAACGATAAGCAGTTAATAAGCTAAACCAACGTAAAGAAAGTAAAGTGTATATATCGTTCGCTGCAAAAAAATATCCAAAAACACCACAATAAATGGTTTTGGCAGTTTTGAGATTTATAAACAAAACTAGCAACATTTTCCTAACATAGAACTGTTTTTGTTGTGTGGATAAATGGTTTGGCCCAGGTGCGGCGAAGTTGTCCGTAAGAGAATGGCCATATCTGTTATACGCAGCTGTAAACTGCAAACTGAAAACGTGAACAAGATATCGATACTATACAGCCTTTTTACGGATAAACGGTTGATTTTAGATCTGATTATTAAAATTTATAAAATTATATAATTAAAGTTGGAATTCCCCACATACGCATTTTTAGTAACTTTCCAGGATTACTTTGTTTACAGTATTTTCTTAGAACAGAAATGGAAAAGCTGTAAAGCGAAAGCAAATTTGAGTTTAATGCTTCTGGACAGAAATGCGAGAGCTTATAGTTGAATATTGAGATTCTGAACAGGTTTAAATACGATATAGAAATGCAGAAATTTCCGATTTCGAAGCTTCACATCCATCATTTATACAAATAACCATACTGTCACTCCGAAGTATAAACAACGTTCGCAAACAAAAGCATAATTTAAATCATCAAAAACACCAAACGTGGATTCAGGTAGTCAGATGGCGTCCATCTAACCCCTTGCTATTAATAAACAATAAAATTTGTTATATAAACGAAACATACTTCGAGTTAGACGGCATATGTGTTGCTACTTTCTATCGAGTTTTGTTTTCACTGCTCAATGGGCTCATTTTACTTTAAGGGGTGTCCACGTTTCTGGTGGGCCTATAAAAGAGTATGTTTAAATTCTAGATTACATTTTTTTGCTTAGGCTTAGGCTTAGGCTTAGGAACTCATTTTTGCAACGCTTAGGCTTAGCCTTAGGCTTAAGAATACGCTTAATCTACTGTTACGCCCCTTAAAGTAACATTGGCCGCTTAATGTGTTCTCACTAAATGAGGTGCGCAATAAGTTACAGAAATATCGGTTTCAATATTGTGAACCGTTCTGTAGAAATAAGACAAATATTACCAGTTAGCAATTGGTGCAAGTCTTCGTTGCGAGAACTCACAGTTGAAGTTTGCAAATGGAAGTTTTGATCTAAAACTTGCAGCGGCCACTTTCAGCTTCGAGTTTTATTAATTAATGCTAGAACAAAACTAGCAGCTGCCGTCCTCGTTGCAAAAACGTGAACGTGCAATTTCCAGCGGCAAATTCCTTCTGTTAAAAATTTGTAATTACAAATTGCAGTTTGAGTCAGTGCCTATAAAGAGTTATTCCTGTTGCCAACTGGCGATTAGTATTATACTCATGTTGAGGATACCGATCAAGAATAGCAAAAATCATACTTAATACTGGTGGATTCAAGGGAAGCCAACCACCCAATGCACCCTAACGGTAATCAATCTAAAATATTTAGCACAAGGTTTGCTTGTAACTTCTAGCTTGTTTCGCTGTAGAGTTTTCTCACTATTACGTATCGCGTACGCAAAGTTAACAAATTTTATCATCCGTCAAACGTTACGGACATCACTATTTAAGATTTCATTTCAGTCATTGTTTGCATCGATTGTCGTTTCGACTTCAAGTAATCGTAGCATTTTTTGAACAAATATATAAAGTACACAGTGAACGCGAGACAAATTAAAACGAAAACAATAACAGCCACAAAAACTCCAATTACAACTCCTTTGGCGATGTCGTCGTAGTTTTTCAAATTTGGATCATTCGATTTTGTTCCGAAAATATTCATATTGACAACACCAGCAACAACAAACGCCATAATAATTACGCCAATAATGCTCAGAACAATGCCCAATGACATAGCAAGAATGTGCGGTAAAATAAGCTTAGGCTCTATTTTAAAAATTGCAAAAATGACCAGCAATGCAGTAAGTATAAGCAGCGCAGGATATATTAACTGCATAACTGCAGTGTATGCAATTGCACCTGCTTGTGAATTGTGCGCTGTAGATAAAACGCCAATTTGAACACATCCGCGAATAAACGAGATCGAACAGCCAACAATTTGTATAATCGCAATGACTGTGCATGCAATTTTAATGTGACAGCAACGAAAGCAACAGAACACACATCTAAAAATATTTCACGGTGATATTCATCAAAATGCTGGCTTAAAAAGCACTGGTGGCCCTGAAACGCAAACTTCGACAGTTATTAATTACTGCAAAACGTTTCAACACAGGCAAGAAAACAGTAATGGTGACAATTCTCTATTTACCAAATCCTATTTTTTTCATGTTTCTGTCATGTTGAGTTGGAGCAAAATAGTATGACGTTAAATTTGCTAATTTTTACAAAAATGTTCAGAAAAATTCGTAATTAATCTTTTGTTTTTGAGAATACTCGACAAATTACCGCGGTCTACAAGATTTCTAGTATACTAATCCAAAATACTTACTTATGCTCTAGTGCGTTATCATCAAACGCAACGTAATGAAGTACAGCAGGCGGTGGTTGCTGCTCAGGTGCCATTTTTTCGTGCTCCATTGTAACTGATTTACAGAGTCTATTAATTAATTAATTTAAATTGATAAGCTACAAGTTTATTAATTGATATAGTATTTCAATTGTGAGACAGATCGTTAACCTCATTGGCGAACCATAATGGAGAGAGGTCAGTGAAACTGTGGCATAAGGGCCTGCGTCATCAAGGTTTTTTGATGAACGAAGATATTTTTGTGTTCCGAAATTTTACGAGCGCTTTTTTCCAATTTTATGATATTTTACGGTTTGATTGAGCTGAAGGCATGAAAATTTTTAATTTGTGATGGAATCTCGATATATGTTTTTCTTCTGCTTGGCTAGAAAACCCATTGTGAGCTTTAAAAATGAACCCTTTGCAACGTAAAATTTTCAGCACAGCAGAGCCGGTCATAGGATGCGAACCGCCATGTTTTTGGATCCGCCACTAGTGGCGAATTTTATAAATCAATTTTCACATGAGAAAATATCCACAAGCTGCAATTGATTAATCCATAGAATTTGAGCTAATACATTTAATTAATAATGTGCCAGAGATGTACCCACCTCATTCTGCCTGGGGAGACGAAACAAATTTAGGGAGGACATTTATAGGATAAAATATTTACGGCATCGTTTTGCCAATTACCCCAATTGGCGTAGGCCAGTCTGCTATTCGAAGCAAATGGCAGTTTGGCCTACAATTCAATTTGCGATTGTGAGATTTTGCAAAACAACAGTGATGTAATACCAGCGTGATTGGCTAAAGGTGTTGCGTCTGCCCCAATAATCAAATCTGATTGGCCCATAAGTTCAATAGCAGTTTAGCCCAGGCCACACTGCTATCACATAAAATAGCAGGTTGGCCTAGGCCAATTAGTAATTGGCCTGAATACCAGATTGGCCTTCGACATGAACATTAAAATGTTTGTTCAAAAGGCAACACGCAATGCAGCGTTATCATAGCAGAATAGCAACCAGCAAATGTATCCCAAATTTAGACTCAAATAAATCAATAATAATGTATCTAGAACAATAACCAGCTTAACTTTTCCCTAAGTGGGCTAAACATGCAGAGCGAACCAGCGAACCCATCAAAACGTTCAAAATCGGACCATTTTTAGGCAAACGACGTTTGGCTGGCGGCTAATCCAGGATACCTATTTTTCATATCATCATGTTTTGTTCGAAATGATTCTGAATATAGAAAGTTTCATCTCATTGTATTCATTATTTTTGACTCCGCTATTTTATTGCTGCAACAATAAGCTACATTTACTGTATAACAGATTTCATATATTAAATCAAAACTATTTCCTACCCCAAGTTGTACTATGTTGCAAAAACCGCTGGTAAACCGATCAGTAGCGTATGCCAAGAGCGTAGCAATGTTTTCATCTCAGGGGTGTATAATCTAATTTGAATTTTTTTATGAGCGAGCGCAAAATTTGTTAACGTTTAAGGCTGCAGCTGGTAACATTCCAGAACGTTAAACAGTAGCATCTTCTTGACTTCCCAGAAATTTCTGGACGGAGTACCTACTTCCCTATGTCTCTGCGTACGCTCCTAGGCCTGGAGTATGCTTAAAATGCAACCTATTTGAACCAGAACCAACACAAAAGCTACGGTCGTTAGACGCAAGGGAAGTCAGTTTGATATTCCTTCGCTAGTACACGCGATTTTATGATATGTTTGTGTACCCTTAGTGTATAGTTAGTCAGTCAAACACATCAAGAACTGACATCTGTCTAACGTGGCGGCCCCAACGGTGCTGGTACGCAGTAGTACTAATAAACATAAAAAGGTATTGGAAACATTAATAACAATACGAAGAGCTCAAAATAAAAGCCAAACGACCGACAATACACGGGCGTAGTCAGTATTTGGGGTTTTTCTGTTATCTCTACACAGCAGATGTTTGCTCAAATATGGTCGCATTTCAAAAAATCTTTTCACATTTGAGCTTTTCATGACCTCCCCTGTGTTGTTTAACACCCAAATTTGTATTTTTGAAAAATTCGATTTTTTATGTATGTAGGTGTGAAATGATCAGGCTATGTCATGAGCTCAAATATGCAAAATTTTCAAAATGAAACCGTTTTTAGCAAGCGCTTTTTTGGGTGGGTGGATAACGGAAAATACCCCAGGATTTGAAGTTTCATTGAAGAATATAATCGATAAAATATTCCGAACCTCAGGAGATAGTGTCTATAACACTCAGTCTATCATAAAAATGCATTTTTCTCGTCAATTCATCGAAAAGTTCTGGACTATAAATGCTCTGCTATTCAGTTTTTGTACACGCCACTGCGCTGACTAACGACAAAACTAAATCAGTATTATACACCCAGATCACGTTAAACCAGGGGTAATTACCCATACCATTACTACTACAGATAAACTGTGAAGGTATGCGACAGTGGTGTAGCCCTGATTTCGTTTCGGAAGAGGAAACCACTTCTAAAAAATTTGTTGCGAGGAAACACACCGATCGGGAGGTATTTTACCTCTGCAGGTGATTATATGGAAGGTAAAAACATTTTTTGAACCGTTCCAGAAATTTCGGGAACAAATATTCGTCTCTATCGCTTCGTTGTATATGACCCTGGTATACGACTAAAATAAGCTACTAATACAGTGACATATGCGATATAGCAGGCTATGTAGCGGTTATAAAAATGAACTATGTTGCTATATACAGAATGACACAATAGCGAAGTGGTGAGTAAAGGAAAACCACCTGGTGATGGTGGACGTAAGCAATCGTCATATGAAATGTTTACAGGTTTCTTTATAGGGCCGGATTAGGCTGGTGCAGTGGCGGATCCAGAAATTTCTGGCGAGGGGATGCACAAGTGGAAAATGTTAAATTTTGACACATGTTCATATATATTTTTATGCATATGAAAACAGCCATAAGGCACATACACACACTGGTCCATGTATAGAACAGGTCCCTCCAAATTTCCTGAGTAATATCCCAATTTTCCAAAATCTTCATTACCCGAGTAATATCCCTATTTATTCCCAAATGTTTAGGCTATTCAGAACTTTAGGTTTAGGCTCAGGTTTAGGCTTAAGCTGGAGCCTACGCTTTAGGCTAAAGTTTAGGTAAAGGTTTTGGTTTGCGTATAGGCTAGATAGTCCATAGGCAGACGGATGCAGGGGTGCAGCCCCTTTGTAGCCAAATCGGCACTTTTTATCACCCAACACCTGAGAAACTCGCTCGCAGTGCCGGGGCCGGCTGGGGTAGGGGCTTTTCTAAATTCCAGGGCGGGGGGCCCTATCTCGAGAGCGAAGAGAACGAGAAACCAGAGACATTTTAAAACTTGTCAAAGCACATAAAAAAATTGGCTGTGCTGAGTTTCGAGGCGTAGCCCTTAACAAAAATTTGCATTGTAAGTTTGATTTTAATCCTGAAAAAATTTACACTCAACCGCCGGCGACGGAATGCATCCCCCATCACCCCTGGATCCGCCCTTGAGCTGGTGGAAGGCACCGAGCCCAGATCACAAGCATGTTCTTTTTTCAACCATGTGATTCTGTATATACAAGTGTACAAAATGATTCATTTTATTCTGCGGCGCCGAAAACAAATTAATATTGGGTGCACAATGGTATGTAAAAGGGTCGAATGCTAAAAGGGTTTATTTTGCCAAAACCACCTTGTTTTGTGAAAAAATGTGACAGACAAGATACTCCAACAAAATAAAGTATAATGTACTTTGACTCTACAGTAACGTGAAAGCTTTTTTGCTTTCATCAGCCAGTACCGCATCAGACTGGGGTAGGGAGCCTAAACTTCAGGGTGGGCCCAAACTGTAGTGGTGGATGGATACAAAAATTCTCGGTGTTAGGTCTGACATTGTCGTTGGTCAAGCTTGCGTTTGATAGCTGTGACGACAACCTTCCAAAAACACTTGCACACAAAAGTTGCAATATGATGGATCTAGAAAGTTACGCTGTGTTCAAAATGAATCAAACTCCGCGCGCAGCGCAGATTTTTTTGGTCATTTTCTTTTAAATTAGCTGAGCCGCTCATTTTTTGAGGGTAAAAATTGTATTTTTTTACAAAGAAATCTTCTGAGGGGTAAAATTGCAAGGTAATACCCCTGGAAAATGACATTTCGGCAGGACTTTTAAAATGTTCGACTTAAAAGGTAAACCCCGCTTTAAAATTCACTACACTGCGTGTGCCGGGCTGAACTGTTTCAATATTCAGTGGGTAACTTTTGAAAAATTGCTATATAATAGAACCATTGGCCTGAACGCGTTCTGTTGGCATCCCTGTATCGCCGCGCTTGAATTAAGGGGGTGTAGACAGAATGTTTATTTCGAGAAAGTATACCCTCAAGCAATATATACTGTATGCCAGAAAGCAACTGAACGCGCTGAACTTGTGATATTTAGCAGCCATGGGGTTATACTAAAACCTGTGAAACATCTTGAAGTCATTAGCTTTTTTACATTACTTCAACGCATTTTAGTTTTTATAGAATGTTCTTTTGAGCGAATAGATTTTAAAATAGTTCGTGTAGCAAACCAAGCGTCACAAGCAGTGTTGTTCTTTTCCGAAAAAAATTATGATAGAAAAAATTGAATTTTTTCCATTTGCCGGCAAAAATAGGAAAATTCTTCTTTGTCTCAGGTGATTTTTTCGGACGTAAAACACGTCTAGTTTCAATTTCCTTGTGACATCAAACATCTCAAATGTTGAAATATTGCAAGCGAAGCGAGCTTTA
This sequence comes from Enoplolaimus lenunculus, assembly GCA_030248215.1. Classification (NCBI taxonomy): domain Eukaryota; kingdom Metazoa; phylum Nematoda; class Enoplea; order Enoplida; family Thoracostomopsidae; genus Enoplolaimus; species Enoplolaimus lenunculus. The sequence goes on from JASANG010003026.1 coordinate 71,142, forward strand.
AGCCAGATGTATTTTTGTGTTAAATCATGCCGTAAAGGCAAACGTTTGGTTTTGGGATCCTAAGTTTGGCCACGCCGGTCGACAAAATTTGGTGGCCGAAGCGAACGAGATGCTACACGTACATTTAATGACATGGCAAATAACGAGAACAGACAACGGATATTGAAGTATATAAGTTTAAAAGATGTTTTATTTTTCTGCCAACACAATTTGACAATTGAGGCATGCAAATTGTCACCAGACTTTCTTTACAAGCAATTTCGAGCATGAAATAACGAAACTTTCGATATTTTTACATTCTACAATGGAAACGGAAACGAACATCAATCGTTACCGACAACGATTATTCGATTACACCCTGGTTGAATTTTAACTAATTGTTGCATGTTAATTAAATAACATTTAAAGCACGTTTAATTATTTATATTTTTTTCATTTTTGCCACTTCTCTTGGACAAAAACGAAGAAATGGAAAAAACACATTTTTCCGGTATGTTTTAGCCAATAATACTGGTCACAATAGAAACACAATAGTTAAAGAGGCAATTTTAGCATTAAATCTCAATAACTAATTTTTAAATGTTCAAAGCTTATAAAACGCGAACGGATAGTTTAACCCATTTATTTCCAATTAAACCAATTTGCAAATAAGCTATTAGCTAACTATACAATTTATTATTAGTTTTGGAGGTTTATAAACAACTTATTCAAATTGCTCGCGCACGGAATCCTTTCGGTAACCCAGATCAGTGACATAATTTAAAAAGTAATAATTTAGGCTCATCAATTCAGCTAATATACAAATTAATTACTAGATCACTGTTCAATAATCGGTTTTAGAGGTCAGATCTCTCGCACCCAAAAACCGTTTAGTGCTGAAATGAGATTGCTTGTAACCTTAATAATTTTTGAAAAAATCTAAAAAGTCCTAATTTAGGCTTAACCAATTATGTAAATAGCCTGTAGCTAATAAACGGCTTAAAATTTAAAAACGGCAATATGAGGTTAACGCTAGGATAATTTTGGCTTTCAATCAAAAAAGCTTATTACAAAGTACGCTAAACGACACGTACTTCTGCTAACAGTTTAAAAATTCGGCACGACCCATAAAAATCTGAGCACCACACGCGTTCTGTATCAGTTTTCGTACTTCTGCTAACAGTTTAAAAATTCGGCACGACCCATAAAAATCTGAGCACCACACGCGTTCTGTATCAGTTTTCAAACAAACAAATTCCAAACCGGGCGCTTTTTTGTTTTTCAAGCAAAAATGTCACTTTGTCGATTCGCAGGTGGTGAAAGGTCCATTTTGGTGGAAATCCGTGGTCTGGGTGGCCTGCCCCCTCTCCTTTTAATCCGGTGCTGTTCTTTCATATCAGTTTTGAGATATTCGGCCATCACAGCCTGATTTTGGCCGCAACTGATATGGTTCTGAAAACCACGCCCGTAAATTATACCGGAGAACACATTTGAATGAACGAATTTTTCAAAAATTCATATTTCTATGCCAATAAATGTAAGCAAAGGCGTTTTTTGAGACCGAAGAGATTATGCGACAAATATACCAATGTTAAGGTTGTGCTATACTTGACGTGCAGTGCCGTCCGGCGCTGTCTGTCACCGTCCGTTACCCGTACGCCGCCGTCCGTCGCCCTCAGGCGCTGTCCGTCACCGTCCGTCGGCACACAATAACGTATATATATCAGTTATTTGCGTACGGGTGACGAACGGTGACGGACCGCGCCGTACGCAGGACGGACGGTAACGGACGGGGCCGTACGGGTGACGCACGATGACGGACGACGCCATACGGGGGGACGGACGGTGACGGACAACACCGGTCGAGTGTCAGACGGCACCGGACGTCAACAAAAGTATAGCTCAACCCTAACGCTAATGTTGATTTGATATTGTTGTTTTGCAATTACGATTCCACAACCGGTTGCAAAGTTCTGGCCTTCATTAAAAATTGAGTTTTTAGAAGCATTTTGTTTAGGGTGGAATGTAGTCTTAGCTATTAATCCTTGTTTTAAAAATGCATCATTGAAGCTTCTCAAGTGTTCACAACCTTCTATGATCATAAACTTACAGAATCACATTGTTAAAAACTTAGACTTTTGTTCTCGTTTTTTGAAGAAATTCAGCAATTACAGTGACAACTATGAGAATGACGGAAAGAACCCGTAGAATGACCTGCGAGATCATGTGAGATTATTAAGCTAAATGTCTTCAAAACAAACATCAAAATCGAATTATTTTGGGAAAATCCAAAAGTAGATATTACGCACGGTATACTGCAAATTGGTGCACAACGTTTCTGCTACCATATTTTGACAAGCATTTTCTTTGAATGCTTGTCAAAATTTTCTGAACCATAATGTTTTACGTTTAGCTAAAATACAAATCAAAATCTTTCAAACTGATGACATTTAAAATCAATAAAAAACTAACCAGCACCAGACCGGTAGCCAGCTCCACTTGCTTGGAGGGTTAAAAAATTTTAGGACGGACATACAAGAGTTTTCGATGACTTGAAAGTTGAAAATTTCAAAGGTGGTACAAATTTCTTCCAGGGGGCTAAGCCCCGCCTGGTGCCTTTCTAGGTATGGACGCGACCAGCACAGTCGGCGACGATAAGGGTTATGCGGTTGCAAAGGTTTTCAAGCACCCATGCCAGCAAAGAAGCGCAGTTACTAAATTCGCAAAGTTTTTTCAAACGCGTAAAATTACAGAGTTGAGCAATTAACCCAAGGAGATAAACGTTCTAATTGAACGAATAAGACACTGAAACAAAAGACTACATCTCGTATCTTTTCATGGACAAAACATGATTTAACCTTTTGTCGGATAACCTACCAACTACGCCGAACGCTCTATGGCATCCTAATTCATATTTATGCCCCTGCGCAGTAGTTTGAATCCGTTAGTCATAGCAAAGGCAAAATTCATAAATTCGTCGTATTAAAAAGCGTGCAGTATTCCGAATGCACAATAGTAACATTGAGTGCACAACACCGCAATTCAAATTTTAAATGTAGTTTCGCGTGCGTATTTTTATCAAAACAGACTATAACAAACTTAAATTTGAAAAGTTCACTTTTGTCAAATAATAGTTAAAATATTTGTACACTTGCTCAGCAGTACGTTGTGTAAAAACCTTGTCCACCGTCATGTATCTAAAGGGTTGACAGCAAACTCCACCAACAGATATCAAAGCAAAAATGTTGAGGTAAAATTTAGTACTAAAATTGCGCGTTCGGCTTTTCGCTCGCCGTTTTTGACGAATTTGATGCTCGAAAATTTGGTGAACGAAACTTGCACCGGAAAGCGGGGAACAATAACCGTAGAAGAAGCACACAACAAACACAGTGACGGATACATTGAATATTTTTTGACGGGGAACTCGTATATTACACAATTCATAGGAATGCGGCATCGCAAGTTTGGCACAGCTTTGAGCCGCCCGATTATTTGTCGCCAAACGAATCGTCGACCGACAGCTTGTAGTTTGATACCATGGTTGACCCTGACAACTTGTTGACCTACAATTCATTGCCCACCAGTAGGAACGACCGTTTATCGACACGATAGTTTATCGCCTCACTGAGTCCGGTCGTTTCTGTGTGGGGTTGTGGGTAGGGATGCAATGTAGGCCGGGCTCAAGTTCCTCCTGAGTTAGCTTTGAAGCCATAGTCCTAAGTCCTGTTTAAGATTCGCCTTATTTTTGCACACCGAGACAGAGTTAAATGAGAATATATGACTACGTATATGTAGTGGTGTGCAGGGGATCGAAGTCTAATTCCCCGACTACGCCACATCAACAATAGTATAAATTCCAGTGCAATATCTTAGTTTGAAGAGCGACAGTCTAGAGTATAGATACTATATTTTTAGGCATCTACGAGTCCCAACAATGAATCAAGACTCGAGAGCGAAGCGAGCGAGAAACCAGATTCAACTGTTTTGCATAATTTTTTTTGAAAATATATCAAACTTTTGGTTCTTCAATCGAAGAAACAGCCATAGCCCTCAATACCCTCCGGCATCGCGCTCTGAATGGCCGAGGCGCGGTCGAGTGAAATCGCCCACAGAAGCGACGCTTGCCATCATGTTCGCCATTGCAGATGCTGTATTGGTTTAATTCCCGCACGTCCCATTTAATTTGTCGCCCACTACAACATGTTGGACTGCCTGCCGGCCTGATAACGGCAGACTATCGGAACAATTCCCACACTTTACATTTACTCAAGATACCACCAATTTAAAACCTTTATGCTTTATTTACTTCCACCACACAAATTATTCCCCCCCCCCCCAAACGCAAAATGAACAAGAAAAATAAACGTAGGTTTTGTAACGTATGAGTTACGACACTAAAACTAGGTTTTCGCTTTAAATCGAGCAATTTATTACAACAAATACAGCATCGTAGCCCCTCCAAACATCCAATAGGTATGACAAAAACACGACGAACAATATATCAAGAGGGCCAGGGTCCCTAGTGGGTTCTCCAAAAATCAGAAGCATGCTATGAAACACAAAATAATTTGCTCCAAAAAGATAACACCGACGGACAACCTCGGATGCTGGTTACACAACTGCTCTTGTTTCGCAAAAGAGCCAGCTTTTATACCGTTCTTCGAACCATAACTAAAACTACTCAAACCAAAAGTATCTATAAACTCCGAAATGGTAATTTTTTCTTAATTTTTCGTTTACGTACACAAACAGCCGTAGTTAATAGTTGACCAATTAAAACTAGGTAAAATTAGGCTAAGTATGCCGAAAGTAATCTACAACTTTGCTAGCAAAATATCCATTTTTTATTAAATTTTTATGAAGCCTAAACGTAACCATAACAGCAGCTAGAAAAAATACTAACTAAAATCCGCCCACTAACAGGTTAAACGTAGGCTTAGGCGTAATATTAATAGTAATATATAGTAATGTGAGATGGTGAGGGCTTTGGTCTTTAATCAAATTACCATTAATGTGTGGGCCAAAATGTGTGCATAACTGGATAAGACAAGAGTATGAATCTGCCGACCAATGTTTACTTTGAGGTCAGTAATAGTAGTACAACGCATATTCGTAATTCCAAGCCTAATTCTAACCAAGTTTTAGCGCACATACAAGTTTATAACTACATGGACCAAAATGTCACTGGCAGATCCTAAAATTTCTAACGGAGGCTTATTTAGATTTCCAATAAAGGCCACAGCCTGATGTTAGGCTAACTGTGCTTGTTTGAGTTTCTAGTAAGTGAAGTCCTGCGATAAATTTTCAATATAAAACACCGCTTTTACGGCTACGGACGAGCACGAGATTGGTACGACATGGTGATGTGTGTCTACATACGCTCACAGGCGCGCAACTTCGTGGTGACCAGATGGACACTATCTTCTCTCAAAAGGTCATCGATTTCTGGCCAAAAGTTTTTTCAACTGCGTTAAAAGAACTGTTTTTTAACTCGATTCATTGCTCCCTATGGAATCCTCGCACCCTAAAAATTTCTAGTTGCGGAGTTGGGTGTTCAGTAGCCTCGTTGACTGAAAAAATGAAGTTGCAATACACCACGCACTAAACTAAAACCGTTAGAATGAGCATATTCCTACGCCTAAGCCTAAGCTCAAGCTGAACCTAAAGTCTAAGCGTTAGAATGAGCATATTCCTAAGCCTAAGCCTAAGCCTAAGCGCAGCCTAAACCAAGCAAAAAATTAGTCTAAGCTTAAGCTTACTCTATTGCAGTCCCGCAGAAAAAACTTCCACCCCTGATCTTTACATGGGCCACCAATAAGAATGGAATGTCACTATTTAATATCTTGGGTTTGTGGTTATAGTACAGTGCAGAACTCTCAAAAAGAATGTTTGTTACTGCAGTAAAGAATAAGCACTGCGGAATGAAAATCGAGCTATATTTGAAAATTTGTTTGGCAATAGAATTTTAAGTTCGGATTGTTTATTCGAATAAAGGTAATCCTAAAGTTTTGAATTTCAGTCATGTTTTCATAATTAGCGGAATAATTCGCTCTGACAGATGTTCTTCACGTAACAACTGAGAATATTGTTTAAGAAAAACAAAGCAAAAGTGCAAACGAACGAAACAACAGGCAAAATCCACGGTCAATCACCATTAATAACTCATTGCCGAAAAGTCAGAATTCCGGCATCGGAGTAGCATAAAGTAGGAATCAGAATCGGAACACCGTAATTTATCGGAATTTTAGCTGGAATCAGAAATCTAGTATTGCAAACCCTGCATGATACCTGGAAAATGCGGCGCAAATGCAGCATATTTATCTGGTCATGTTTCGCAAATGGTAAAACTTCAAAACCCAAAAAAAGTTACCTTTCACACAGGAAAATCCTGGATCCGACACTGGTAACGAGGGCAAAAGTCATTTTGACTTAAAATGTGATTCAACCCCGCATGGCGGCATCGAAAAATAAACAAATTATGACATAACTCACAATAACGTAAAGGGCAACAACAACAACGGCAACATCTTTTATACTTGACGATGAGGTAAAGAATCGAGCTTGAAGGTGAGCAAATCATAGGGACACGGTAGTGTCTCCTATAATATGTTTCGTGCAGGTTTATTGCTAGACACTTGTTTGATTTTAAAACCATAGCTGTGAGGATTACAAAAAAATTTTTGCACCTAAATATGTGTAAGGATGCGCCACATACATGCTGAAAGTTTCGTGTCTTTACTTTACTTGCACGTCTTGAAATTTAATAAAAACCGACGAACTTTACGCAAAAACTTCGGCGATTTTGAGTCAGAATACGGTTTTTACACAACACGAAGGAACAGACAAGTAAAGAGAAACGCTAAATTTAGTATGTATAGGCCGCTTACCTGTTCATGACCCTGCAATGAATTCTTCAATTTTAAGCTGCAACTTCAACCAAAAACTGGTGAATCTTTTTTTCCGAAGAAACGTATTTGTGCACGAGTGTTTGAAATAACTACTGAATGCAGCCGCTATATACTTCGGCAAAATAAACAACAGATTACAGTGTATAGAATAGCTTATTAATTGTTCACAGATGATTTTTAATTCTAAAATATTTAAAGTGCAATCATTCATGACGATAGCTCCAAATTCGTTATCGTATTGTAATAATGTAACAACATAGCTAGTATATTGCAAATGGAACAGGAGCACGTGAAAGTTTATAATCGCTGGCCCATGTGTGGTTTCATATATTGATTTATTTTTGTGACTATGCTTTCCGGCAAAATGAAAGATGCTAAAAACAGTGAATTGTACAACAAAATGGCTAAATCGCGAGAATATATTCTTCAAAGGCTTGTCGACATTCGTCATGGGCAACAGTTAGCCGACTCTAAGGAAGCGGAAGCTCAAGTGGGTTTTCCAGTTATGTATTTAACAGTTTTTGTTGTCAACGTCATAAGTTTCAGTGCGTTAACAATGACGTATTATACCGTCTTTTTGCCATAGGGGAATTTTTGTAGCATCTAGAACCTAATATGGAATATAAGGTCTGCCTTTGTTTGTATATTACGTTTAATTGCAAGAATTAACCTGCGGATGTTTCAAATTTGTATTTCACGTTCGTAGATGCGGATGTCTTCCTGTTCTCGTTTCCAAGGTTCAGATCAGTGTCATAAATCTCGCTAATGCAGCCATGTTAATATTCTCAATAATACTGTTTGCAAACAACAGCAGCGTTAGCTCGATGTTTTATATTGGGAAATGCGTTATTTCCGTGATAACGGTACAAAAAATCAGAATAACTGACAGCACTTCCCGGTATTTTCTGTAGGAACCAGTGGTCGTTCGTACATATCTAGCCAATCAAAATGTAAAATAAATGAATAAATGACGGAATTGTTGGAAGGAATAAACCAACTGCTAAATTTAGCCTGATACAGGCATGCTGTCCAAATGTGGCTTAAGTTTTAGACTATTTTTTAAAAAATACCTGGCAAGTTAGAATACCGGAGGCGGATGTCGATTTTTCGACGGAGCCGCATATCCGGTTCATCTCTGATGTATAGTTAGTACTCGATATTTGATGTGAAGTAGAATCTGTGGAAACGGGATGCTGGCAGTTGTTAATGTGTTCTTTACTTTTCAGGTGCTGCATCTGTTTACATGGGTTTGGAAGCAGCGGCGAAGGTTTTAGCGAAATGTATTGTAAATGAAACTGTTCAGGTTGTTAATTATAGGTAACTGATTTTAATTATATTTTGAGAACATATTTTGAGTTATGTCCATAACCTAATTGTTTTCTTACTAGGTTTACATAGCGAAATTTGGTTTGCGCTACCCTGTAACTGCAGTATGTTAAGCTTTCTATGTATGCACGCTCAATTATAGTGTTAATAATTTTAGATATGGTGATGAATTTGGTACGCTAGCCGACAATGCATTGAAATCCACATACAACGTCGGAGTGATTGGATACAATTTTGCTCATTTAGGACCGAAAGTGATTATAAAAAGAACGGCCAAGAAAACTGGGCTGGGAATTCTGCAGGATTTGGATAGACAAGCCAAGCGGTCTAAGCAAGCGGCAATCACAGATGGATCGAGTTGAGCTTAATAATCTTTCTGCTTTAGAGCGTTGCACAATGCAAGGACGTAGCCTTGAGGGCTAGGGTTTAGCACCCCTTGCTCCTTAGCGCTTTCTGTAAAGGGGTTTTAAGAAATTTTTTCAGTTGGTAACTAGAAACCACGCATCGCAATTTTCATATAGCGTATTCCAAAATTTTCAAAACCTTTACTACAGCGGTGGCATGGTTTACTTTTTTGTATGCCATAGGTGGAACGTTTTTAATTTTACGCGATTTGACCGAAGTAGCATAGTTTTAGTTGTTGATATTTTTTATACTGGTGTCAATTTGCATAATACTGTAGTATTTTTGCTGTAACTGCATTATGGGCTAATAACATCATTTTTCCAGCCTGCGTTATGTTCAAAAATGTTTTCACTGTTTGTTGTCTAAAAGAGGCAAATGGCAATTCAATCTCCAAAATAAAACGTTTAATTAACACTTTTGTGGTGTTAAACGACGGTTAGGCAGGGTGTAAACGGATAGTAATAGTAACGGAAACGGAAATAGATAGTGATCGAAATAACGTAACCGGAAAATGGATATTGAGGTATAAGTTTCAAAGATGTTTTAGTTTTGGCCAACAATACAGAGGCGTGCAAATATGCAGGGGTCTTTCTAAAATTTCAAAAAAAGTATCGGATGCTTCGAAATTTTCTTAGATTTTGGGTGTATTTAGCAATTTTTATTTCATTTCGAACCATTTTAGCATATCTGTAATGAAAATTGACAGTTATGTTCGTGATTTTTAACTAATTTCGAACGTAAAAACAACAAACCTCTATTATTTCTATAAAGAAACGAACATCGATTTTTGCCGCAAACGGATATCTGGTTACACGCTGTGGTTAGGTAATAGCGAATTTCGTTCTTATGTTCATTCTGCTATAACAGAGACAATCTTTGAGTCTGTCGTTGAATAATATGCTTTTCAGACTGCACATAATTTGTTAGATAGAAGGAGGGGAACTAAAATATTCGTAGTTGGGGTGCGCCACCTGTCACTCCCTTCAGTACCTACTTGCGACCTTGGCAGCCGCAGCTGACTTGCATATCACTGCATTTTATTATCTTTATAAAACTGTGCGATTTTTTTCTACAAAACACGGGTAGAGTTCAAAATTTATATAGCTTCATCCCGGATAACCGAATAGAAGACAGGTTGACTGGAGTACTGAGAGAACCGCAATATGACGCTTATATTTAGGCTTTACTTACACGTAAACTTGGGTTTATACTTAGGCTTATTTGTCAGGTTCTTACACTTAACATGTTTCGCCGTTACTGTCCAGAGCAGGTGCCAACTAACGGATGGATTCCGATTGTAGCTATACTATTTCAGTTTGCCAATTTCTCCAAACTAGAAGCTGCATAAATGGCGGGTTCTATGTGAAACGTTTCTGTATGTTGCATGTTGTTATTTTCGCAATTTACCTGCGTGTTTATTTTGTATTGTGTTTCTGAGTTTTACACAGTTAAATTTGCAATTTGTCATTTTAAAATTTGTCTGCGTGTTCATGTTAGTAAATTTAAAGTTGAAAATTATACGCGAGTGATTAGGATAATTGTCAGATATCTGATTCAACCGCCTTGCGTCGGTATTTAAAAATTGGTCTTGTAAAGGTTTGAAACTAGAAGTTAAAGTGCCCCGGTAGGGCCATGAAAAAAGAATATGTTTCCAAACCAAGCCAGAAGAAATTTGTAAAGTGTAGAAACAAGTTGAAATAAATTTTCTTTTTGAGCTAATTGGTAGTCAAATGGCAAAAATGCCCTAAATCCTGCTGACCATGTGGTATTTGCAACTGAAACATATTCGCTGCTTTTACATAGTGTAAACCAGAAAACCATTCAATAAATACTTCCGACATTGGCGAAAAACGACCTCCGGTTCCGGTAGAATTTTGCCAGGTATGTAACTTTAAACCAGTTTTGAAAAGTTCAGTTGACGAGATTTCCCAACCAGATAGCTTAAAACGATTTTTGCCAACACTTTTCAGATTATTGCTAAAAATAGCAAACTTAAAATCATTTAGATACCTAATTCTGTTTCACGTCTGGCTAAAGCAAAGTTAGTTGTCGCCGGACTGCCGTTTTTCACCGTATGTTAAACGTTTGTGAAAAAGATAAGTGAAAAGAAAAAACGGATAATGACCAAAATAACGAAAACAAAATAACGGTAAATATTCACCGAGGTTTCTAATAAACTTTTAGTTTTGGATGATTTTCGTTATTTTGATTAATTACGGACGCAGATGGACATCGGATTTTATGAAATGGATATATCCGGTTCAAAACCTTCTTCTTATCGCTTTTCGGATTTAATCGAGCCGTATAATTTTGAATTTATTTAGTAACATTTTTAGCGCTCTAACTGTATCTAATGATTGATGCCTGCAGTAAAAAATGGAAAGTTCTGTTTTTAGAATTTTTGACGAAGACAGTTCAAGGACGGAGACCAATTACTATGAACCGTCCAAATTGTATGCACACGTAGCATTATTGTTCAACACAGCGAATATGTTTCAGTTGCAAATACCACATGGTCAGCAGGATTTAGGGCATTTTTGCCATTTGACTACCAATTAGCTCAAAAAGAAAATTTATTTCAACTTGTTTCTACACTTTACAAATTTCTTCTGGCTTGGTTTGGAAACATATTCTTTTTTCATGGCCCTATCGGGGCACTTTAACTTCTAGTTAAATTATATAAATCTGTAAAAATTTAAACATTGTTGACATATTTGCGCTTGTATGCAACAAAAAAACTTGAACGAACAACACAAAAAATGTTGTGTTGTTTTGCACTGCAGTAGTTGTGCTGTACGATGCAGTGTGACGGCGGCGCAATATGAATGGGCTGTTTATTTTATCGACAGAACAACGTCAACCATTTTTTTCACAAGGATATAAGCACTTAAAGTTCGCTTTTGGTAAATCATATTGTCGCACCCATTGTTGGTTTAACGAGGTTGAAAGAATTTTAGATGGGTATGGAGAGAAAATATCCTAACAGAATAAATAGCGATTTTAACCCTTTCTCACATGAATATTTTCTATTTCCCCTGAGACCTACTTGTATGCTAGGATTCGAACTCCAGTGACTGGAGTGGGATGCGTATACCATCACCATTGAGCTATAGGAGCTTGACGCTCGAGCCCGAGGGGGCTCTCACGTCTTGTGGTGATTTGGTCTATGTATACGTGTTGCAATTGTTAAACACGGTGCGATATATACTATTTAACGTATATACACTGCGCTGAGTTGCCTACTAGCAACTCGTGAAAAGGGGTTAAACACCGAAAGTAAAGTAGTCCTGAAACGCGTATCTGCGTCTGTACAGAGTTGTGTTGCGAACCTGTCAATATAAAACAGATTTTATGAAAACAAGGGCAAATCCAATCCAGGGTGGGATGAGGGGATGCATCTCCCACCGGCTGCCGAATATAATTTTTTCAGGGTTAAATTTCATAGTTGTTTAGGGGCTTCGCTCCGAAACTCAGCAAAACTAATTTTCTATGTGCTTTGACAACTGTTAAAATGCGTCTGGCTTCTTGCTCGCTTCGCTCACGAGTTTGATCTCCCACTCTGTAGTTTTTGGGGAGCCTCCACGCCTGTCTGCTACGGCACTGCGAGCGAGTTTCTCAAGTGTGGGGAAATACAAAGTTCCAATTTGGCTAATGAAGTGCTGCCCCCAACATTTGTCTGTCTATATACCCGCTAGCCTATGCGCAAACATAAGCCTACACCTAAACATTAATAGCCTAATGCGGGGTTCACGTTATAATTGGGGCAGTCGGATCACGTTTTGTCACATGTTGATTCGACATCAACATAAATTTTTGTTACCATCATATGATACGGACAAGCAAAAGTCGAATATCATGTGATATTGCTATACAAAGCACGGGTATTCATGTTATCTCAGCATACAAGTGTTCGAATGTCACGTGACATAATCAGACATATTGTTGAATATTATATGATATTCCGAATTAACAGCATATATATGATATTCAAAGTCGGATTTTGAGTATCATATGATATTGCATTATGTAGTTTATTTTTTGCCAAAATTTGAATTTTTCCGCCAAATTTTGAATTTTTGCGCCAAAATTTGAATTTCCCGCCAAAATTTGAATTTTCCCACCTGAATTTGAATTTGCCGCCAAAATTTGAATTTTCAACCAAAATTTGAATTTTCCCGCCAAAATTTGAATTTCCCGCCAAAATTTGAATTTCCCGCCAAAATGTGAATTTCCCGCCAAATTTTGAATTCTCCCGTCTAAATTTGAATTTGCCGCCAAAATTTGAATTTTCGTGCCAAAATTTGAATTTTCGTGCCAAAATTTGAATTTCCCGCCAAAATTTGAATTTCCCGCCAAATTTTGAATTTCCCGCCAATTACATGTCGATTAGTATCATATGATATTCCAAACCTAGTTATGCAGCTGACTCAGTAGACATTTTCAAAATGATCATATGATATTGACAGACAACATAGGGAATATCATATGATATTGAAAGACAAAACCTGACCGCTATGTGATGTTAGCAGACAACCACTGTTTTTTGAATATCATATTGGGTTACATCGCAGACAAAATGTTACCCAATATATACAACGTGACAAAACGTGGCCCAGCTGCACCATTTATAACGTGAACCCCGCATAAAGCATATAGGCTTAAACTTAAGCCTTGAGTCAAACCTACACTTCTGTATACCTCAGCTTTTGGAAAATTGGGATAGTACCCAGAAAATTAGGATTTTGAGAAATTTGAATATTACTCCGAAAATTGGGATGGACTTGTTGCATACATGGTCCGGTTTGCGTTTAACATTTTCCACTTGTGCATCCCCCCAAAAACTTCTGGATCCGCCATTGTATGAAAAAGGTTTATTTATCAACTTCAGATGATTGGTGTTTTTCCACGAACACACTGGATAAATAGAATATGATAGTCGTAAAAATTGTGCAATAAACAACAGTGTATCGGTAAAAGCTGATTCATTTGTTCTGTTGAGCGGCTAATATGTGCAAATGCAAGCATTGCTTTAGCCAAACGAATGAATACATATTGGGCGATGGAGGCTCATATCTTCATTGGTCTAAGCGGACGAAATTTTTTCAACTGCATGTCAAATTGGCTTTAGATGAACCTCTAAAGATTGCAGATTAATTCTGAATTAATTTTTAAGTCGAACAATACAGACAAAGAAACATATCCTTTGAATAATTTGCACTGACTTGATGTTTCTTTCCATTGATGCTTCTTGGCGTGACGATTGGTTTGCCGCTGCAGAGGATAAATTGTCGTAGGTCAATCTTTCGCGTGCAGGAGAATGGATTGGGGAAGAAATTGATATTTGACACATGTTAAAGGTACACCGCGGCCCGGGATTTAACATAAAACGGGTCTGATGTTTGATTTGAAGACTGCAGAGTTAATGTGTTGCTAAGCGCTCACAAGTCACTACTAAAACTAACCCAAATTTACTGGCAATTTTGTTCTAAAATGAACTAGTATATATTTGGCGGAGCCAAAAGAAATTTGATGTGACAAGATACGCGAACGCGATATACAATAGTTAAAAGGCTTACCATCGAAACAAGCACGTAACCATGTGTTCTTTAATCTCAACAGAATATATTTTTGTTTTGATCTGTGCTGTGACCATGAGCTTTAGCTTTAGGTGGGTTCGTTGGATCCGCCAATGTGTTCAAACATAAATATTCATAAAACTGTGGCGTAAACTAGGATTTAATTACGCGACAAGCTGGTTCGCATGAGAACATAGCGAGAGTGAAAATTTTTGTGACCGTTGTGATTCGCAACACAACCGAAATTTGATAGCAGAAAAGTTGCAAAGTAGCAGTGTAATTTTTAAGTTGCTTTTTACCGCTACAGAAAGTGAATCAGTGGCTAAAACAAATTAAAGCTTCAAACTATAAAAAGCGAAATTTTACATCGCAACGCGTCATGGAATGCAGCTGAACCAAATTTTTACTATGCAACGTCGTAGGCTTTTGCCCTGATTTTATTTGAGACTTGTTTTTGCATGGGCCCATTTTAGAAATTATAAACACAAAAATACTGGTACTGAAAGGTTTGTTTTATCGTATTTACAGATTCATAAGTCAAAATTTTGGTTCGTTTTACAACTGATAAACATGTGAACAAACCTATGCTCTACGACCGTGCAAAACCCAAAAATATAAAATTATTTGTGCTGGGCCCATTTTAGAAATTATAAACACAAAAATACTGGTACTGAAAGGTTTGTTTTATCGTATTTACAGATTCATAAGTCAAAATTTTGGTTCGTTTTACAACTGATAAACATGTGAACAAATCTATGCTCTACGACCGTGCAAAACCCATAAATATAAAATTATTTGTGCTGTATCTATTGCATATTAAAATAACATAAACGTGCCGCCAAAAATTCATAAACCAGTAATTTTGTCTGAAGAACAGATTGACACTCTGTTGCCAAAACTATAATCTAATAAGCCGAAACCAGGGTACAATGGGAAGTCTACCTGCAGCTTTGACAGAAAAGAAACTCTGTTGCCAAAACTATAATCTAATAAGCCGAAACCAGGGTACAATGGGAAGTTTACCTGCAGCTTTGACAGAAAATACAGCTCCGGTCGTGGTAAAATCGGTCCTGCAATTTATTGTGTTATTTTCATAACATTGCACTTATGTATATATATAATTTTTCAACAATTTTCAATGCTTTAACTGGTGAGAAATTTTGAAATGCAACACTGTTTGCAGCTAACTGTTAAAAAATTAGTAACTTCATTATCATTTTTTAAATACTTAACTTTGCCCACATCCGCATCTGGTTCCGGTTCCAAAAAATTGTTGACCTCGAATTTTAGTATTTTTGACCTTATCTTTGCATTACACGTTACACATAAAAAAATTTTGCTTTGTTTATTCTGAGGTCTGAGCCAGCAACAAAATTCTGTACCAGTTATGTTTTCGTACGATTCGTAGATACTGCACTACCCTACAAATGAAACCCGACAACAGCAAGTTCTAATGGCTCGCTTGCGTTTGCGAACTGATAGCTCCAATTAGGAAATTCCCTAACATACATTCTTCAATTAATTTCAATTTTTTTAATTCCGCACTCTATGACAGACTGATGATTTTCAAGTATAAAGAGAATTGTTCAAAATCGTAAATCAATAATTAATTACACAAACACAACATTAAACACTAGTGCAATTATGAAGCGATTCGTAGAAAAAAGACCATATTCCCATGTTAATCTTGCTGAATAATTTCTTCTGTATGCCGTGTACCCTCCATTGAGAACTCGGTTTCATGCTGCAACCATCTTGATATGAATTCTGGATCTTCGCGACCCCCTTACATAACTTCAACAATGGTGTTGGTGGCAATTCAAGCGTTTGATCTTGTATTCCGCTTTGCCCCCCAAACTGAAACAATATCCCCAATCAATGTTTAAATGATTTGGTTTTCTGTCATCCCGTGTGCATAGAAGTCTTTTTTCAGAAAAATATATTTTTTTCACCGATTTATTATATGCCAATGATACTGTGATGTAGAAGATGAAAAGGTGCGACGAAAACAAATGGCCGGATCAATTGTGAAATATTTTATTCGACTTTGAAACATTTTTTTAACCAAACAGCCAAGATATCGGTACCCATTGCTGTTGTGTTTTCAACGCTTCTAAATGGTCGATGAGCCTAAAAATTAATAACGAAAAATTTGCCAATATTATTAATGTCTAGCGGTATTGGTGCACATGAAATACATGTTTGCCTTAAATTGAATGGCCAGTTTAATGTTGCAAAGTTTACAAAGCAGCTGCTGTGGGGACCCAAATCCAGGTACACTGCCAATTCATATGAGTTGATTAATCAATTCAGCTAGCGAGTTGATTATTTCTGCATTAATATCAGTAAACATTAACTCACTCTGAGTTGAGTTGATTCTCACTCTGAATTAAGTTGACTCTCGATGAGTTGATTAGGTAACTCAGAATGATTCTGTGTTCTGATAGTCGTAACTAAAGACTGAGTGATTCAACTTATTCTGAATTAAAATCAACTCACTAAAATTTACAGAGTAGCCCCTTTTTATTTGGGTCTGCTCAAGTTATACACTCGTTGATATAAGGATTATAACAGCAAAATATAATGATTAATGAGGAAGCATACTGGTTCGTAGAAACGCATGGGTGAAACGGAACAAAAATGATTTAAAAATAAGTAAAAATTATTACAGTGATATATTTACCGTCTGTAGGTGAGCTCAGCATTTCGGTTGACCAAAGTAACGTCGATCACGTATTTATAAACAGACTCAATAGAGTTGCTCTCACTGCTCGCTTTAAACATATCCTGTTCCTGAAAAAATAGAAAAATAATAATTAAAAGAATATGTTAATTTAACGCTACACCATGCTATACCTTTGGGTCAAAGTACAGGAGAGAAACGTAACAGTAGTAGAATAAGCATATTCCTAAGCATAAGCCTACGTCCAAGCGTATGAACAAGCTTATACATACGCCTAAGTGTAAGGTAAGCAAAAAAAATAGTCTAAAAAGCTTAAGCTTACTATATTGCAGCCCGATAGAAAAACGTTTCGCCCCTGATCTGTAGGGCCAAGTTTTATCAGCCGAAAAATAAATAAATGGAAACAGACAGAACTCGTTGGTTTAACATACTGATTTTTGCTGATATACGTCGACTCGACCGGCGTTTGCGTAAAGCTGTTTGAGCTCTTCAATTGGAGGTGGTTTAACAAAAGTAATAAACGGCATAAATTCCCAGTTGTAGCAGTTGTGTATGGCCTAAACATTTACGAAAACTATGCAATTGATAGTTTTGTACACAGTCAGTATAATTTCGTGATTCTATTATCAAACGTTTGCCGCCAGGCTCATGTTACTTTAAGCGGTGTCCAGGTTTCTGGTAGAGTTTGAATGTTGCATTTTTTCAATTCTCACGATTTAAGCCGACAGTTAATAAGCGTTTTACAAAATGTTTGTTATTAGAAATAAAAAAATTTTATTAAAAACTATCACACACCACCAAATAGATTTTGCCAGTATTTTTGTTAGCAGCGCACCGCGGTATGCGACGTGCGTCCGTCACAGCCAAGTATAGCGCAATCCTAAGGATTGCGCTAAACATACCAAGCGCCGACAGATGCCCTAGCGGGGTACAGTAAAATGTTTATTACAAATTCAACCAAATAGATTTTGCTTTTATTTTTGTTAGCAATGCAGAGCAGCGTGCGGTGGAGCGCGGGGTGGCGCACAGCGGCGTCCGGCACATTAAAGTATAGAGCAACCCTAAGAGGACGCTGCTGATTGACTGCAAACGTACGGCACGATAAAATTGGATTTCCGAGGTTGAATTATTTTGGGAAACGTTTTTAGCTCTTGGACTTTTAGGAAATTGGACCGTATTTCAATGAATTTTAATTTCGATATTCCGGAATTCAAATGTTATTATTGCCTCAGTAATTTGTCGTGTTGGTAACGGCGGATTTCAACCGGATAGGAAAAAACCAGAGTCGGAGGTTGACAGATTTTGCCGAAGCTGTAAGTCATAAAATTTTGTAAGAGCCGGAGGCGAAATATTGTTAGGTAATGAAAATGATGTTCAATTTGCTAATTTTATTATAATATAATCCGTCATATGTCAAAAATTTGTTTTTTTTAAGAAATTTCCGCAATCAACGCTTTCAAAATAACCTTAAAACAACAAACACACTTAAACTGAATAGCACAACATATACAAAAAGACGTAGCAGACCTCCGTTTTGTACGCTGGCTAATATGGTTTATCAAAAAGGTACAGTTGTATGTTCGTACGATGCTATTCTTGTACTAATTATTTAGCACATTAGACATACTCAGTCAGTCTTTATCATTTTACTAAATTGAAGAGTCAGAAGTATTTCAACACCTTTCAGGTTAAGGATTTTGGGATTTTGGGCATCCTTCTGAAAAGCACAAGCGTTCGACCTATGGGGGTTTGTAAGCTTCGCTAAAGAAAGTGTAGTTTTACCTTAACTGGTATAAAGTTATTTCAGGACATAGAGTGTAGGTTTCGATTATATAATGATGTTTTGATTCAGATTCTGCACCTATTTCTACAAAATTATAGGGATAAAAAATTATCCCAAATTATCCGGATACGTGGATGTTTGATTATCCAGATATCTGGATAAATATCCGGAAAAATGTGCCGGATATCCAGATAATTTTGTTTTATCCTGTGTCTATCACTGATTTTATAACGTTTGAAGCAGTAGAACAATGTTCACTTAGTCTTTCTGAAGCAGACAAAACATTCGCGTTTTCTAAACGGGCTCGTAATCAGAGTAAAGCATTGAGGATCCACTTTATAGAAAAGGTTTGATTTTACGCTTGAAAGTTTCAATAATGCTTATAAGTCAGTTTTAAAATCTCGTATTTTCTTGATGAAAATGTTTTGATCGTCCTAGCATGTTTAGCAGGTTTACGAACCGGTGCCTAAAACAATATCAGTTAGCGACTAAAAGTTCGCAGCATACACATACCTGAGGACTGCAATCGAGCACACACATTTTGCCTGATTTAATGACCGCACGAACGGCGTCTAGGGTCGTTCCATAAAAGTTCCCGTTATACTCGCCCCATTCCAAATAAGCGCCAGACTGAATCGCTTGTTGCATTTTATCTCGAGGTACAAAATGGTATTCCCGGCCGTCAATTTCACCAGGGCGTTTCGGCCGCGACGTACCTGTTTAGTGCAATTAATATTTTTGAATACCGTGTTTTCTGGAAAGCTTCAAAAAGGTTTAGGCTCACTTTTATCGATATTTAAGGATAACGTTTAGGCTTAGGTTTAGGTTACGACTTTAGGCTTAGTTCATGGCGCAGGCAAAGGCTAAGGCTAAGGTTCACTAAACTGGTGACCTAGTTATCGAATTAAGATAACCTTCATTTGCGGTAGATTGGAAGCTTCATGCCAGTCTAATAAGACAGCCAATATCACGTTTTTATGTGTGAAACATTGTTGCTTATTCAGTATAACATAACCGCCGAGGAATCATAATAGCATCGTTGGATCGTTTGTCAATTGAGGGCTTTTTGGATATCGAGTGCCTGTTGCTTGAACAAATCATAACCTTCTGAACCAGTGCTCAAAATTGAAAAAAGACATAGTACTGTTTATGATTTGTTAACAATAGGAGCAGATTCAGGATGTTCATAAAAAGAAACTCAAATAGCAAATAATTGCAATAAAAAAAGCATACATGGTACTGCAGTTGAGAATTGCTCAGGATGATCTTGAAGTAAACGTTTCTTTAATGTTCGTCGCCCGACACCTGACGCTCCAATTAAAACCAACACACGGCGTCCATACGGACACAGTTTTCCTACTTCTGCGTACGCTATTGTTTGACGTTTGTCAGAGTCTAAAACTAAAAGCCAACTTGTGTTTTAATGGAAAAATTATCCAGTTACTATCTATTGCCCATTCTCCCATAATATATATATATCTATATATTTATATATACATATATATTACTGATAAAGTACAATAGGTCGAAACAATATAAGCTAGACTAAGTAAAAATTTTAAAAAGAAACGAATTGCTTTGAACATTAAAAGAACCAATGAGTTTAATTGTCAACAAATGTTTCTGTTTTTTAGCTCAACTTCGCAAGTTTTATTGATATTTTTTGCAACTAAAATACGCATGCATGCAAAAGGTATCAGTAAACATCTGTGACCTTTCACAAAATTCCACGAAAATTTGAGACATATTAATAACAAAATAAACTAATTTTTTTTACTTCAACCATTTTAACTGCGTTTATTAGAGCCTTTCACCTGTAGTTTTCAAATCTTTTTTCAGCATTTTTCGTTTTTCTTCCAACACTTGAGACGGGATAAGACCAATGCGCGACGGGTCATTTGTATTGCAAGCCTTAAACAGTTTGAAAATAAACCATTGCGTCCCTAAAACTGATTGGAAAGGGTGGTTTCCAAAGCTTTTTTGTAGCAGGTTGGATGATTTCAATATAACTGCATTTATGCACTGCTAAACGAAACCCAATTTAAGGGACCTATGCATCGAATTTCTTCAACGGAAAAAAACAAAATCAAAAATTTGCATCGGAATTGTGCAACAATTGTGTCCAGCTTCTGGCTCGCTGCGCTCGTGAGTTTTCCTTCCTTCTCTATTTTATATCAGAGGTATTGGTGTACTTAATAAGCAAACAAAACATCAATAAATGTTTCAAACTGCGTTCGGATAAAACGCAAAAACATAAAACCCCATCTCGTGACACCAACTTTAACTGATACTGACCTGCCACCAATTTTCATCCTGCTTTGCGATAATACGAAGTACGTCTCCGGCTTTAAATGCAAGTCCACATTCTTTTGCCGGAACCATGTCATCACTTTGAGGATCGTAATCGTAAAACGCTTTCATGTACATCTAAAATTTTGACTAAATTAAATTATTGAAAAAAATGGACTTTCATTTCAATGATATTTTGAAAAATTAGAGTCAGAAATTCCAAAAAAATGGCAAGGTAGATAGTAAAATTTAGCTTTAGGCTAAAAGTGTTATCACGTACTTACGACGTAAAACTTAAAGTGTGCGTTTCATACAATTTCTGCCACTTGCGTATAGAATGAATTGCACATAGTTATCACCTGCGAATTGGTTCCGATATAAAACTTTTCACTTAGAATAAAATGGTAAACTTTCCAGTAAGATTATTATTCAAAGGTCAGAAATTTTAATTCTAACTTCGTGCTCAATGCGTGCTTCGCTGTAAGCTTTCAACACTAGGAGCGTGGTAAGAGGGTGGCGGGACTGCAGGCCATTACACTTTCTAGAAAAGTGGGGCCCAACTTGAAAAATTTATAAAACAACCTTGTCAATGTACAATAATTTACTGTCAATGCCTGTCATTATCAAAACTTGGGTCCATGTTACGTTTTAGGACCAAGTGGGACTGCAAGCAAAGTGGGCTTAAATTATGCACTATATCATTTGCTTAAGCTTAGGCTTACGAACACACATTCTTCAACGTTAAGGCTTAGACTTTAGGCTTAGGAATATGCTTAATCTATAGTTGCGGCCCTAAAAGTAACATTGACCAAAACTTGAGTTTGAAAAATTAACAGGACACTGCAGCACTCCTTGTACATACCTGTAGGCATCCGTGGTTTAAACATACCATCGCTAATGGTTCAGTTGCTGTTTCACTAGGATTGGATTGCACTTTGATTAAAACACTGTTACGACTGCGTGTAACAGCTCCATCCAGCTCGAGTTCGGAATGAACAGGTGATCCATTGACTTCAACGATTGTGTCGCCAGCTTGAATTGAACCTAAATGGTGCCGACACACTCGTTTCTTCGAAGATTATATTTGGTATCCGAATATGTTCATTTCCCAATGAAGGTTTTGGGGGCAAGAACGTATTACTTCCATTAAATATTAACTGAAACTTTCAGCATTAAATGACATTCTATTAGCATCATATCCGCTAAGTGTTAATGGCGCAGCTCCTCGTCTTCATAGATTCCTGAATCGGCCACTGCCGCAACCCTTCTCTCTTCCACGGGTTTCAGTGGTTCGCATAGGGTGGGGACTTGTCACGCGTTGCTGTCGCCCAGCACAGCCCTTACGCATCCAGAGGCTATTAGATCCAACATATAAACCTGACTGAACTGTGCCAACTGAATAAGCTTTGACACCTTCTTTAATACAGTATTGGTAAAAATAAATGACACTGTGCACTTTTCAAGACTCCAGGTTAGACTTACACCAACGCATTACGTAGGAAATGTTTAGGCTTAGGCTTAAGTTTAGGGAAACTAAACTTAAGCGTCTAAGCCTAGCCTACGCCCGAGCGTAAACCAGTGATAGGCAGTGGGCAATAGCCATATTTATTATAGCCTCGATCAAAACCAACCTAGCTTCCCAGCAAGTGAGTTTTCAGAGACTGCAGTTATTAACACTGTTCCGTTATGTTCTCGTACGTTAACGCCCTGAAAATATTAAATATGCTACCAAATGGCATATCAATTAATATCAGTTGAATAGACTGGTATTTAAATTTTACTCTTATTTACAGTTCATGATAAACAAATACTTGGCTGCCAGGTGATAAACAATACCTTCGCTGTCACTGGTTTCAAGCATATGTACAGAAACGTTCACCAGAATTTGCCATAGGTGCCGACCCGTAGCCAGTTTATATTGCTAGGAGGGGGCTAAAAATATTTCAGGAGTGTACACAATTTTCTGGGGGGGCCAAAATTTTTGCAGGGGCGGCGGAGCCTCCCTGGCCGCCCCTTGGCTGCGGGCCCGCGTAGTGCGCATTTGAACCAAGCTTTTGATATTTTCTATATTCCATTCCCCCCGACTCTGAAACTTGAGTCGGAGTTGATTTGAAGCTTTCTTATAAACATCAGTAGGACGGCCTGCAGTCGTTTCACCTTGCCCCTGCATCACGAGAAATTTATTCTAGCTGCCCCATGAGCCCTATCCTCCATGACTCCATGTAAATAAGCCTGCCGTCAGCCACAAGCCCGTAACAAGCTCATCTTGCTAGGGGGCTAAAAGTTTTCCAGGAAGGGTGTACGAGGGTTTTCGTTGACTTACAGGGAAGGTTGAAATTTTACTAGGGAGGGCCAAAATTTTCAGGGGCTCAGCCCGCCTGGCTCTCATTTGGCTACGACCTCGTGCAACCTGCTCCGACCCACCCAGCTAACCACATAGAGCCCCGCATCCCGCTGCCATCTTTGGGTGTAGTACTTAATATGTAAACAAGAGCAGACCCATAGCCAGCTCACCTTGCTAGGAAGCTAAACAATTTTAAGGGTAGGCATACAAGGATTTTCGATGGGTTACAAGCAAAGTTAAAAAATTTTAAGGAGCCAAAGATCTTCCAGGAGGTGCTGCCCCCCTTTGGCCCCTCTGGCTACGGGCCCAACTAAAAGTATTGCTTTGAAATAAAGTGCGTTCAGCGCTATAAGCTGCCGAAAATCATCAACCTACAAACTTGGTTAACCAACGTAACAATTAGAACCTAAGCACTGATTTTGTTTAGCAGAAAGCCTACTAGTATCTGCTACATCTTGTATCTGAGTATGTTAACGGTACAAATACACGTGAATAATCAGACTCATTGAAGCAAAGAAAACAATCGTGATTAAGTGCTAAGCTTAGTGAAGCTTGACTGGGTTTGTTAATAATATATCTATCATGAAAAACCTTGGCATGTTCCCCCGGTAGGTATCTGCAATGGGGCACTGCCGGTTCCGAAGCAGGCAGGGATTGGGGCTCCCCAAAAATTCCAGGGTGGAGGGCCGCAAACTCGAGAACGAAGCGAGCGAGAAGCCAGACGCATTTTTAAAACTTAAGCGGTTTTTGTTTGGGGTGCCTACCCAAATGGGGGGTATGGGGGGTGGCTGCTCCGGCCCTGGACACTGCGCTACTACACTCACTAGGGTTCCCTAAGCTGTTTTTGGTATACATATGTACCTAAGTACGTTAGAAATTTGCACATTGTTGTCACATTGTAACCTACTGTGCGTTTTGATTAAAAACCGCACATGCATATATATTAAAATAATAACCTCATTTCGACAATGAAAACGGCTCGGCATTTTTGCGTCATGGCTATTTCTGGCTATAAATATATTGAATAGACCAAAAAGTTCAAGGGAGGGGGTCGTAAATGGATTTCTAATATTAATACACTCGGGTTGAAACCTCACCGAGGCTAAAATTTTTTTATTGGTTAAGCAGAAACCCAAGTTTTGTGGCCGCTGTCAAATTATTGAATAAGAATCGTATCTAAAAATAACTATTTTAGATGCGTCGTATGGTGTCTTAATCAGGATCTCAAACCGCTTTTTGGCAAGCATGCAAACACTGAAAGCAATCGTTAGTGTAGCAAAACGTTGCTTTAGGTATCGTCAATATAAACGGTTTGTTTTAAGTTGCGAAAGGCCTTTATATTTTTGACACAGGTGCTTAATGGTACAATTTTGAATTGTGTGTTCTGTCACTGTAGGAGAAGCGGGGGGGGGGGGGGGGCGCACCCCCCCCGTTAAATGTTTTGGCCTCCCTAGAAATTTACCACCTTGCTTGTAGTCAACGAAAACCATTGTATGTCTCTTGACAAATTTTTAGCCCTTCCTCAACAAGGTAAGCTGTCTACTGGCCTGTGTTTGTATTGTTCGATAAACCAAAAAATGCAGCAATTTACAAAATAATTGACGGATTTATGTAATTGGCTTTAGTTCAGACCCGTAGCCAAAGAAACATGACGGTCCAACCTATTGGGTCAGATTAAAACTTGGTCACTTAGACTGAACTTTTACTAGCGTCTCTTGGCTATGCGTCAGTTATGTATAATCAACGACAGGACATTGGTTTTGGAATTCAATCAACCAAAGTACTTGTTTACATGACCTAACATAAGGTTCCCCTCATATAACAAATCTGAGCCTAAGCCTAAACCAAAGCGAATCGTAAACCTAAGCTTGAGAAAAGCATGTGATAAATAATATATAAACACTGTGGATGGAAAACTTTTTGCTTCTATTAAATTGACACTAGTGTGCAAGAAAGCAATCAACTGCTGATACAAATATAAGCTTGACTGTAAACCAAACCCGCATACTATTTCGTAAGCTCGAGCTTGAAGCAAAAATAACCTGACTACAAGCTAACTTTTCGTTTTGATTTGCGAAAGTTACAAAATCTGAAATGCTTCGACAATTTTTCAAGCACCAGATACCAGGGTGTAACCTGATATACGTTTCCGTTCCCGTTTCCGGTAAAAATCTGTGTAAGTTTCCGTTTATGTTATCGAAATAACGGAAATTCTGTTATTTTTATGTTCAAAATTAGTTATAAATCACATGTACATCTCGCAATTTTTCGTTGCAGATATCCTGTAATGGTTTGAAACGAAATAAAAATTATGAAATTCATCCACAATCTTAAAAATTTCAGTTCATCCGCCAATTTTTTGTTGGCAGAATATTAAAACATTTTTGAAACATATGCTTAAATATCCGTTTTCCGTTTCGGTTATTTTTATCACTATCCGTTCCCATTTCCGCTATTTTTACAATCCATTTACACCCTGCACGATACCATTTTGTGATAATTGCTACTGCGCGCATTTCAAAATGCAACACTATAAAACCAGTGTGAAACTGCAACACATTTTTGCAATAGAATACTGTAAAACCCAAAACGTTCAATGTTTAAAGTTATTTGTATGGAGTTAAGTACATATTTTGTGCCCTTATCACTATGCTACGCTAGCAAAAAAACCTTCGACAAACTGTCCTCCAACCCTATCAAATATAGAAACAGTCTACAATCATTAAACAAGACAGCGATTACTCTTAATATTGTGCACTTATCCACTAGCTTAGCTTTGACGAGAACTAACGAAAAGATACAGGCCTGCTAAGTTATATGTTACGACTTAAAGCTAAATTATGATCCACAGAGTTTTCGACAGAACTTGTCCTCTCAAACCTATCCAAAAAAAAAAACAGCCCACAACACTAAAAAGACAGCAACCAAAAAAAATACGAGCTAGCGACGAGACCCAACAAACCAAGCCCAACTAAACCCTAACCCCCTAAAAGGAATTTTTTAGACTTAGAGTTAATTTGTTCAATTATACATACTACAATGCTGAGTTTACAATTAATTAATTTAACAAATATAAAATTTTTGCCATGTAAAGGGAGACCTTTTTCTTACTCGTTACTTCATACGGGCTCGTCTACCTTGAACATTCCCTGGATTTTCGCTCGCTTCGCTTGCAAACTTTTATTTGTTTCGCTATTTTACCTGCTATCGTGAGCCCCTTATTTTATAGTGGCTTCAGACTTGAGCCAGCAGGCTAGATTCAAAATCCACTCCATACTGCTCCCTGGGCGGAGCAGCCCCACGCTCACACCCCTCATCTGGCTGGGCACCCCTCAGGGCCTGCACCTAAACGCTTCCAATCATTTTCTCTCCATCAGAAATAAAAAATAAAAAAAAATAAATATACTAAGAAACAAAAACCGCTTAGTTCCTATAGTCTGGCTTCTTGCTCGCTTCACTCGGTTTTGGGGGCCATCACCCTCTGATTATCCAACAAAATAGTAATTTGGGTGGTCCCCTCCCTGGATTTGGCGGGAGTCCTCACCCTTTGCTGCTCTGGCAGTCTGCCTGTTCTCTGTATTCTCATTTGTTTTGTTTCATTAGCTGCTCAACCTACAAATTTAGGATAACAATTAGCGTCTTAATTCAACAATTTAAATTTTTCACACTCACCCTTTTCGTCTAAAATATTTAGAAACAATTTATCTTATCTGCAGTCTATTTTTTGATGACTTCATGTGAAACAGACCAATTAAAATCTTAAAGATATTTGCCTGTTCTTATGCGCGCGTGCGCCTGCAACAAGGAATTGTTCGTGCGATGGGGCAAAAACTTCTACCCAAAGAAAAAGAATAATTTCCCCAATCTTTATATAAACTGTTGTAATGATGTGAGAAATTAATTAATATAACATTAAATATATATATAAACTACACACAACAACTTTTATTAACAACCAAAAGTAGTATCATATTCAAACAAGGAGGCCAAAATATTACCCATATACTTTGGGCACGCCCCCTTCATCTAGTTATGGGCCTCAGCGAAATTAAGCATAAAACAAAAAATAATATTGCTGCATTTTTCTGAGTAACACTGTAATTGCCAGTGTTACTTCAGTGACAATTGCGAGAATCTTTTACTGCAAATAACTTCTTTACTCATACTCCTGAGGCCTCTTAACTTGTTACCATGGGCCAAAGTATTATGGTTAATACATGAAGCTCTATTTTTTCGATTTAAATAATACTCACCTATTTTGGTTGTAAATAAAAAGTTCACAGCTTTGTGTAGTTTATATATATACTTTAATGCTATATCTTAATTTAATTATTACTAAGTTACACGACTTTATCAAGATTGCTGACCAAGTCACTCCAGAGTACAGACCTTTTTTAAATCAATCTGAGTCAAAGCCTAAATTGAGCCTAAGTCTAAGCTTAGGTCAAGCGTAACGCCTATATTAATATTTGAAATTTCAAAAACGTCATGGGAACAGTGTACAACAGATAATGAGATATATGTGTTAATATTTTTTGTATTATAAAAGTTGTATTATATTTTCTGCCGTCGCCGATGTGCTGTTATAATGTACAGTAACGGTTATAATTTTGAGCTTAGCTTATAGAGTAAAACAAATGATAATGATCAGAGATACATCGTTTGCTACTGACTGTACAAAATCTAGTTATTCATTTTAATGTTTTAGAACTCTGCAAATCGAGACAAAAACCGAGCGCATATTTCTCTGAAACAACAGTACAACTACGGTAACAGCTACATCGACGGTAAAGTACACAACCAACCAAAAGACGCAAGCATCCGAACAGTAGGAATTTACGCTCCTGAAGGCCTACCAAATGGATTGGTAAGTCACAGTTTCTTTTTCTTGTCAGCTTAAGCATAATCGTATAAGTGAGTTTTTATTTTAATATATTTCTTTGTAAAAGTTACAGGACACAGAACAAAATGCAATCCATTCGCAGAAAGCTTTAAGATCTGTGCCGCAGTAGGCTAGGATGCCTCCCAAAATAGATTCCAGCATTAGGGTCCTTCGCGATAATCAAATTATGTTTCAAATTGTGAATTTTTTAATTTTAATGTTTTGTTAGCATGGGCTCCCCTTTTTGCCTTCCTATGGGGATCATATGGGAGGTGGCTGCTCCGACCCTACTTAAGTTTAACGAGCACAAAGAAATTTTAAACAGTTTGCACAGCCTTGCATCCAGGAATGTTCAGTAAAGAAGGTAGGACGAGCCCGGTATGAAGTAACGAGCTCCACAGGAAAAGGTTCCTGCCCTGTTTTACATGGGCCAAAAAGTTTATATTGGTTAAATTAATTAATTGTAAACTCAGCATTGTAGTATGTATAATTGAACAAATTAACTCTAAGTCTTGAATTCCTTTCAGCATATATATCTCGGTTTAAGACGCAGCCTTTAAGCTTAAGCAAAGGCCTCATTGGTGAAAAACTTTTCAAAAGTTAGTTTCAGTCAAAGCTAAGCCTAAACGTGGATAAAGTGTACAATATCTTTAAGAGTAATCGCTGTCTTGTTAAAGTGATTGTAAAGCAATGTTTCTAAATATTTGAATAAGGGTTGAGAGGACAAAGTTACTGTCGAAAAACAGTTATCAATCATAATTTAGCTTAAGTCGTAACATATATAGCTGATAACACAAAATATGTACTTAACTCCTACAAATAACTTTTAACATTGAACGTTTTGGGTTTTACAGTATTCTATTGCAGAAATGTGTTGCAGTTTCACACTGGTTTTATAGTGTTGCATTTTGAAATGCGCGCAGTAGCAATTATCACAAAATGGTATCGTGCAGGGTGTAAATGGATTGTAAAAATAGCGGAAATGGGAACGGATAGTGATAAAAATAACCGAAACGGAAAACGGATATTTAAGCATATGTTTCAAAAATGTTTTAATATTCTGCCAACAAAAAATTGGCGGATGAACTGAAATTTTTAAGATTGTGGATGAATTTCATAATTTTTATTTCGTTTCAAACCATTACAGGATATCTGCAACGAAAAATTGCGAGATGTACATGTGATTTATAACTAATTTTGAACATAAAAATAACAGAATTTCCGTTATTTCGATAACATAAACGGAAACTTACACAGATTTTTACCGGAAACGGGAACGGAAACGTATATCAGGTTACACCCTGGTATCTGGTGCTTGAAAAATTGTCGAAGCATTTCAGATTTTGTAACTTTCGCAAATCAAAACGAAAAGTTAGCTTGTAGTCAGGTTATTTTTGCTTCAAGCTCGGAGCTTACGAAATAGTATGCGGGTTTGGTTTACAGTCAAGCTTATATTTGTATCAGCAGTTGATTGCTTTCTTGCACACTAGTGTCAATTTAATAGAAGCAAAAAGTTTTCCATCCACAGTGTTTATATATTATTTATCACATGCTTTTCTCAAGCTTAGGTTTACGATTCGCTTTGGTTTAGGCTTAGCAGATTTTTATATAGACTATTATTTAATCTTTTTTGTCCAAACCATCTTTGATTATACACCAAGCTATATTAGTTTTTCATTTCCGTCTGTCCATTAATCCGTATTTTTTACTGATTTTTTGGTTATCGAACAATACAAACACAGCCAGTAGACAGCTTCCTTGTTGAGGAAGGGCTAAAAATTTTAGGAGACATCAATGGTTTTCGTTGACTTACAAGCAAGGTGGTAAATTTCTAGGAGGCCAAAACATTTCAGGGGTGGCTGCTCCCCCCCCCCCCCGCTCTCTAGAAAAATTTCTCACTTTAAAAATTCTTGACTTACTTTATATGGTCCTAACGTTTTTATAGTTTTTATGTTTGCTGCTTCCAAAAAGCGGTTTCTTCACCGCATTAAATAGTTTTTTTAATCTTTATTATAATTTGCAGCGGCAAAAACTTGGGTTTCTGCTTAACCAATAAAAAAATTTTAGCCTCGGTGAGGTTTCAACCCGAGTGTATTAATATTAGAAATCCATTTACGACCCCCTCCCTTGAACTTTTGTCTTTCAATATATTTATAGCCAGAAATAGCCATGACGCAAAAATGCCGAGCCGTTTTCATTGTCGAAATGAGGTTATTATTTTAATATATATGCATGTGCGGTTTTTAATCAAAACGCACAGTAGGTTACAATGTGACAACAATGTGCAAATTTCTAACGTACTTAGGTACATATGTATACCAAAAACAGCTTAGGAACCCTAGTGAGTGTAGTAGCGCAGTGTCCAGGGCCGGGAGCAGCCACCCCCCTAAAAAAAGTTAAGTTTAAATGTTGGTTTCTCGTTGTTTGGTTTGGTGTTTTGGGATTTTGGAGAGTGTGGATATACGGGGGATGAAGGTTTTTGTAGATATATTTAAAGGATAAGTTAGATTAATAGATTGTTTTTTGTTAATGAGTTGATTTGTGTATTTGTACGTTAACTATAGAAAGTGTAGGTTTATTGTAAAAAATAGTTGGTTATTGTTAGTTGGTAAAAGTTTGTAGGTGTGTTTTGAGTTAGGTGAAGATTTATTTGAAAATACTTTATGGCAGAGGGGGGGCCTTGGAGTTTTGCTCCTTAAAATTTTTAACTTTGCTTGTAACATGAAAATCTTGTATCCTACCTTAAAATTGTTTAGCTTCCTAGCAAGGTGAGCTCTATGGGCTGTTTGTTTTATTAGTATAACAAAGATGGCAGCGGGATGGGGTTATGTGGTAGTGGGTGGGGGAGCGTGCCGAGGTGTAGATGGGCAGGCGTGAGTGAAATTTTGCCTCTAGTAAAAACTTCTGTAAAGAAAACCTTACCTTTGAAAATTTACCCTACAAGATGAGTTGTTCGGGCTTGTGGTCGCAGGCTTATTTAATGGAGTATGGAGGTAGGCTCATGGGGCAGCTAAATAAATCTGTGATGCAGGGGAAGGTGAAGCTGCAGGGTCTACTGTGTTTATAAGAAAGCTTAAATCACTCCACTCAAGTTTCGAGTCGGGGGGAATGGAATATGAAAATTCAGCTTGTTAAATTGCGGAGAAGGGGGGGGGACTCCTAAATTTTCAAAATTGTGTCCTCCTGAAATATTTTAGCCCCCTCCTAGCAATATAACTGGCTCGGTCGCACCTATGGCAAATTCTGGTGAACGTTTCTGTACATATGCTTGAAACCAGTGACAGCGAAGGTATTGTTTATCACCTGCACCAAGTATTTGTTTATCATGAACTGTAAATAAGAGTAAAATTTAAATACCAGTCTATTCAACTGATATTAATTGATATGCCATTTGGTAGCATATTTAATATTTTCAGGGCGTTAGTAGAGAACATACGGCAGTGTTAATAACTGCAGTCTCTGAAAACTCACTTCTGGGAAGTAGGTTGGTTTTGATCGAGGCTATAATAAATATGGCTATTCCCACTGCTATCACTGGTTTAGCTGGGGCGTAGGCTAGGCTTAGCGCTTAAGTTTAGTTTCCTAAACTTAAGCCTAAGCCTAAACATTTCCTACGTAATGCGTTGGTGTAAGTCTAACCTGGAGTCTTGAAAAGTGCACAGTGTCATTTATTTTTACCAATACTGTATTAAAGAAGGTGTCAAAGCTTATTAGTTGGCACAGTTCAGTCAGGTTTATATGTTGGATTAATAGCCTCTGGATGCGTAAGGGCTGTGCTGGGCGCAGCAACGCGTGCAGTCCCCCCCTATGCGAACCACTGAAACCCGTGGAAGAGAGAAGGGTTGCGGCAGTGGCCGATTAGGAATTATGAAGCGAGGAGCTCCATTAACACTTAGCGGATATGATGCTAATAGAATGTCATTTAATGCTGAAAGTTTCAGTTAATATTTAATGGAAGTAATACGTTCTTGCCCCAAAACCTTCATTGGGAAATGAACATATTCGGATACCAAATATAATCTTCGAAGAAACGAGTGTGTCGGCACCATTTAGGTTCAATTCAAGCTGGCGACACAATCGTTGAAGTAATGGATCATTTCATTCGAACTGAGCTGGATGAGCTGTTACCGCAGTCGTAACAGTGTTTTATAAGTGATATTAGTGAAGATGATTAGGTGGTATGTTTAAGGTGTAAGGTATGTAAGGGTGTGAGTGTTGTTATTTTATAGTTTTGGTTGTAAAATTTTTTTTAGGTTAAGAAGTGTTGCATTTTGTTGTGTAAATGATTTGATTAGGTTTTATGTTTTGTTTTTAGTTGGTGTGAGTTTTTTATGTTAATACATTTGTTATGTATTTTTAACGTTTTTTTTTTGTTTCTTAAATATTTTTTTGAATTTTTTTTTTTTTTTTTCTCTCTTTTTTTTCTTTTCTTTTTTCTCGTTGTAAGATATTTCCCCCCCCCCCCCCTTTGTGTTTGTTTTTTTTAATTTTGGAGTAGAATTTTTGTGTTTACAATAATTTTTAGTATGTTAGTAGATATATTAAAGGTTATATTGTTATGTTGATGGGGAGGGGTGTAATTAGGGGGGTTAAAATTTATAAAAATTGTTTAAATAATTTACTTCAATCCTGTATTATAAAATTGGGTCCATGTTACGTTTTAGGACAAGTGGGCTGCAAGAAAGTGGGCTTAAATTATGCATATATATTTGCTTAAGCTTAGGCTTACGAACACACATTCTTCAACGTTAAGGCTTAGACTTTAGGCTTAGGATATGCTTAATCTATAGTTGCGGCCCTAAAAGTAACATTGACCAAAACTTGAGTTTGAAAAATTAACAGGACACTGCAGCACTCCTTGTACATACCTGTAGGCATCCGTGGTTTAAACATACCATCGCTAATGGTTCAGTTGCTGTTTCACTAGGATTGGATTGCACTTTGATTAAAACACTGTTACGACTGCGTGTACAGCTCCATCCAGCTCGAGTTCGGAATGAACAGGTGATCCATTGACTTCAACGATTGTGTCGCCAGCTTGAATTGAACCTAAATTGCCGACACACTCGTTTCTTCGAAGATTATATTTGGTATCCGAATATGTTCATTTCCCAATGAAGGTTTTGGGGGCAAGAACGTATTACTTCCATTAAATATTAACTGAAACTTTCAGCATTAAATGACATTCTATTAGCATCATATCCGCTAAGTGTTAATGGCGCAGCTCCTCGTCTTCATAGATTCCTGAATCGGCCACTGCCGCAACCCTTCTCTCTTCCACGGGTTTCAGTGGTTCGCATAGGGTGGGGACTTGTCACGCGTTGCTGTCGCCCAGCACAGCCCTTACGCATCCAGAGGCTATTAGATCCAACATATAAACCTGACTGAACTGTGCCAACTGAATAAGCTTTGACACCTTCTTTAATACAGTATTGGTAAAAATAAATGACACTGTGCACTTTTCAAGACTCCAGGTTAGACTTACACCAACGCATTACGTAGGAAATGTTTAGGCTTAGGCTTAAGTTTAGGGAAACTAAACTTAAGCGTCTAAGCCTAGCCTACGCCCGAGCGTAAACCAGTGATAGGCAGTGGGCAATAGCCATATTTATTATAGCCTCGATCAAAACCAACCTAGCTTCCCAGCAAGTGAGTTTTCAGAGACTGCAGTTATTAACACTGTTCCGTTATGTTCTCGTACGTTAACGCCCTAAAAATATTAAATATGCTACCAAATGGCATATCAATTAATATCAGTTGAATAGACTGGTATTTAAATTTTACTCTTATTTACAGTTCATGATAAACAAATACTTGGCTGCCAGGTGATAAACAATACCTTCGCTGTCACTGGTTTCAAGCATATGTACAGAAACGTTCACCAGAATTTGCCATAGGTGCCGACCCGTAGCCAGTTTATATTGCTAGGAGGGGGCTAAAAATATTTCAGGAGTGTACACAATTTTCTGGGGGGGCCAAAATTTTTGCAGGGGCGGCGGAGCCTCCCTGGCCGCCCCTTGGCTGCGGGCCCGCGTAGTGCGCATTTGAACCAAGCTTTTGATATTTTCTATATTCCATTCCCCCCGACTCTGAAACTTGAGTCGGAGTTGATTTGAAGCTTTCTTATAAACATCAGTAGGACGGCCTGCAGTCGTTTCACCTTGCCCCTGCATCACGAGAAATTTATTCTAGCTGCCCCATGAGCCCTATCCTCCATGACTCCATGTAAATAAGCCTGCCGTCAGCCACAAGCCCGTAACAAGCTCATCTTGCTAGGGGGCTAAAAGTTTTCCAGGAAGGGTGTACGAGGGTTTTCGTTGACTTACAGGGAAGGTTGAAATTTTACTAGGGAGGGCCA
Source organism: Enoplolaimus lenunculus (assembly GCA_030248215.1). NCBI lineage: Eukaryota > Metazoa > Nematoda > Enoplea > Enoplida > Thoracostomopsidae > Enoplolaimus > Enoplolaimus lenunculus. The sequence goes on from JASANG010003026.1 coordinate 105,675, forward strand.
AAATTTTCAGGGGCTCAGCCCGCCTGGCTCTCATTTGGCTACGACCTCGTGCAACCTGCTCCGACCCACCCAGCTAACCACATAGAGCCCCGCATCCCGCTGCCATCTTTGGGTGTAGTACTTAATATGTAAACAAGAGCAGACCCATAGCCAGCTCACCTTGCTAGGAAGCTAAACAATTTTAAGGGTAGGCATACAAGGATTTTCGATGGGTTACAAGCAAAGTTAAAAAATTTTAAGGAGCCAAAGATCTTCCAGGAGGTGCTGCCCCCCTTTGGCCCCTCTGGCTACGGGCCCAACTAAAAGTATTGCTTTGAAATAAAGTGCGTTCAGCGCTATAAGCTGCCGAAAATCATCAACCTACAAACTTGGTTAACCAACGTAACAATTAGAACCTAAGCACTGATTTTGTTTAGCAGAAAGCCTACTAGTATCTGCTACATCTTGTATCTGAGTATGTTAACGGTACAAATACACGTGAATAATCAGACTCATTGAAGCAAAGAAAACAATCGTGATTAAGTGCTAAGCTTAGTGAAGCTTGACTGGGTTTGTTAATAATATATCTATCATGAAAAACCTTGGCATGTTCCCCCGGTAGGTATCTGCAATGGGGCACTGCCGGTTCCGAAGCAGGCAGGGATTGGGGCTCCCCAAAAATTCCAGGGTGGAGGGCCCCAAACTCGAGAACGAAGCGAGCGAGAAGCCAGACGCATTTTTAAAACTTAAGCGGTTTTTGTTTGGGGTGCCTACCCAAATGGGGGGTATGGGGGGTGGCTGCTCCGGCCCTGGACACTGCGCTACTACACTCACTAGGGTTCCCTAAGCTGTTTTTGGTATACATATGTACCTAAGTACGTTAGAAATTTGCACATTGTTGTCACATTGTAACCTACTGTGCGTTTTGATTAAAAACCGCACATGCATATATATTAAAATAATAACCTCATTTCGACAATGAAAACGGCTCGGCATTTTTGCGTCATGGCTATTTCTGGCTATAAATATATTGAATAGACCAAAAGTTCAAGGGAGGGGGTCGTAAATGGATTTCTAATATTAATACACTCGGGTTGAAACCTCACCGAGGCTAAAATTTTTTTATTGGTTAAGCAGAAACCCAAGTTTTGTGGCCGCTGTCAAATTATTGAATAAGAATCGTATCTAAAAATAACTATTTTAGATGCGTCGTATGGTGTCTTAATCAGGATCTCAAACCGCTTTTTGGCAAGCATGCAAACACTGAAAGCAATCGTTAGTGTAGCAAAACGTTGCTTTAGGTATCGTCAATATAAACGGTTTGTTTTAAGTTGCGAAAGGCCTTTATATTTTTGACACAGGTGCTTAATGGTACAATTTTGAATTGTGTGTTCTGTCACTGTAGGAGAAGCGGGGGGGGGGGGGAGCAGCCACCCCTGTAAATGTTTTGGCCTCCCTAGAAATTTACCACCTTGCTTGTAAGTCAACGAAAACCATTGTATGTCTCTCCTGACAAATTTTTAGCCCTTCCTCAACAAGGTAAGCTGTCTACTGGCCTGTGTTTGTATTGTTCGATAAACCAAAAAATGCAGCAATTTACAAAATAATTGACGGATTTATGTAATTGGCTTTAGTTCAGACCCGTAGCCAAAGCAACACGACGGTCCAACCTATTCGGTCAGATTAAAATTTGGTCACTTAGACTGAACTTTTACTAGCGTCTCTTGGCTATGCGTCAGTTATGTATAATCAACGACAGGACATTGGTTTTGGAATTCAATCAACCAAAGTACTTGTTTACATGACCTAACATAAGGTTCCCCTCATATAACAAATCTGAGCCTAAGCCTAAACCAAAGCGAATCGTAAACCTAAGCTTGAGAAAAGCATGTGATAAATAATATATAAACACTGTGGATGGAAAACTTTTTGCTTCTATTAAATTGACACTAGTGTGCAAGAAAGCAATCAACTGCTGATACAAATATAAGCTTGACTGTAAACCAAACCCGCATACTATTTCGTAAGCTCCGAGCTTGAAGCAAAAATAACCTGACTACAAGCTAACTTTTCGTTTTGATTTGCGAAAGTTACAAAATCTGAAATGCTTCGACAATTTTTCAAGCACCAGATACCAGGGTGTAACCTGATATACGTTTCCGTTCCCGTTTCCGGTAAAAATCTGTGTAAGTTTCCGTTTATGTTATCGAAATAACGGAAATTCTGTTATTTTTATGTTCAAAATTAGTTATAAATCACATGTACATCTCGCAATTTTTCGTTGCAGATATCCTGTAATGGTTTGAAACGAAATAAAAATTATGAAATTCATCCACAATCTTAAAAATTTCAGTTCATCCGCCAATTTTTTGTTGGCAGAATATTAAAACATTTTTGAAACATATGCTTAAATATCCGTTTTCCGTTTCGGTTATTTTTATCACTATCCGTTCCCATTTCCGCTATTTTTACAATCCATTTACACCCTGCACGATACCATTTTGTGATAATTGCTACTGCGCGCATTTCAAAATGCAACACTATAAAACCAGTGTGAAACTGCAACACATTTCTGCAATAGAATACTGTAAAACCCAAAACGTTCAATGTTAAAAGTTATTTGTAGGAGTTAAGTACATATTTTGTGTTATCAGCTATATATGTTACGACTTAAGCTAAATTATGATTGATAACTGTTTTTCGACAGTAACTTTGTCCTCTCAACCCTTATTCAAATATTTAGAAACATTGCTTTACAATCACTTTAACAAGACAGCGATTACTCTTAAAGATATTGTACACTTTATCCACGTTTAGGCTTAGCTTTGACTGAGAACTAACTTTTGAAAAGTTTTTCACCAATGAGGCCTTTGCTTAAGCTTAAAGGCTGCGTCTTAAACCGAGATATATATGCTGAAAGGAATTCAAGACTTAGAGTTAATTTGTTCAATTATACATACTACAATGCTGAGTTTACAATTAATTAATTTAACCAATATAAACTTTTTGGCCCATGTAAAACAGGGCAGGAACCTTTTCCTGTGGAGCTCGTTACTTCATACCGGGCTCGTCCTACCTTCTTTACTGAACATTCCTGGATGCAAGGCTGTGCAAACTGTTTAAAATTTCTTTGTGCTCGTTAAACTTAAGTAGGGTCGGAGCAGCCACCTCCCATATGATCCCCATAGGAAGGCAAAAAGGGGAGCCCATGCTAACAAAACATTAAAATTAAAAAATTCACAATTTGAAACATAATTTGATTATCGCGAAGGACCCTAATGCTGGAATCTATTTTGGGAGGCATCCTAGCCTACTGCGGCACAGATCTTAAAGCTTTCTGCGAATGGATTGCATTTTGTTCTGTGTCCTGTAACTTTTACAAAGAAATATATTAAAATAAAAACTCACTTATACGATTATGCTTAAGCTGACAAGAAAAAGAAACTGTGACTTACCAATCCATTTGGTAGGCCTTCAGGAGCGTAAATTCCTACTGTTCGGATGCTTGCGTCTTTTGGTTGGTTGTGTACTTTACCGTCGATGTAGCTGTTACCGTAGTTGTACTGTTGTTTCAGAGAAATATGCGCTCGGTTTTCGTCTCGATTTGCAGAGTTCTAAAACATTAAAATGAATAACTAGATTTTGTACAGTCAGTAGCAAACGATGTATCTCTGATCATTATCATTTGTTTTACTCTATAAGCTAAGCTCAAAATTATAACCGTTACTGTACATTATAACAGCACATCGGCGACTGGCAGAAAATATAATACAACTTTTATAATACAAAAAATATTAACACATATATCTCATTATCTGTTGTACACTGTTCCCATGACGTTTTTGAAATTTTCAAATATTAATATAGGCGTTACGCTTGACCTAAGCTTAGACTTAGGCTCAGATTTAGGCTTTGACTCAGATTGATTCTAAGAAAGGTCTGTACTCTGGAGTGCACGTTGTGTCCCAGCCAATCTTGTTGATAAAGTCGTGTAACTTAGTAATAATTAAATTAAGATATAACATTAAAGTATATATATAAACTACACAAAGCTGTGAACTTTTTATTTACAACCAAAATAGGTGAGTATTATTTAAATCGAAAAATAGAGCTTCATGTATTAACCATAATACTTTCGGTTAACAAGTTTATGATAAAGCAAGTTATATTGCATTAAAACATTCAATTGTCACTCAAAGTAACACTTTCATTTCCAGTTTACTCAGAAAAATGCAGCAACTTTTCTCAATATTTTGCTTTAGCCTCATACTCCGCTGAGGCCCATAACTAGTGAAGGGGGCGTCGCCCATGGGCCGAATATTTTGGCCTCCTTGTTTGAAAATTTTCTTCGACATCATTACAACAGTTTTATATGTTGGGGAAATTATTCTTTTCTTTGGGTAGAAGTTTTTTGCCCCATCCACGAACAATTCCTTGTTGCAGGCGCACGCGCGCCATAAGAGACAGGCAAATTCTTTAAGATTTTAGTTGGTCTGTTTCACATGAAATAAAAAATAACTGCAGGAAAATTTTATATTTTAGACGAAAATAGTGGAATAATTTAAATTGTTGGCAATTCCATATCTTAGCGTTGTCCTAAATTTGTAGCGATTGATGCAGTAATGAAACGAAACATGGAGTGCCGGAGCAGGCAGTGCCAGAGCAGGCAAGGGTGAGGACTCCCGCCAAATTCCAGGGTAGGGGATCCCCCAAATTTCAGGGTGATGGCCCCCAAAATTCGCGAGTGAAGCGAGCAAGAAGCCAGACGTATTTCAAAACTTAAGCGGTTTTTGTTTCAACCGTTTAGGGTGCAGGCCCTTGAGGGGTGCCCAGCCAGATGAGGGGTGTGGCGTGGGGCTGCTCCGGCCCAGGGAGCACGTATGGGTGGGTTTCCAATTCTAGCTGCTGTCAAGTCTTTGAAGCCACTATAAAATAATCACGATAGAGGTAAAATAGCGAACAAATGTTTGCAAGCGAAGCGAGCGAAAATCCAGACACATTTCAAAATTACGGCGAGTTTTATTTGAACTAGCTACGCTAAGGCTCAACCTGGACTAGAGTACCTCCCCTAAATGGGGGTATGGTAGTGGCAGCTATGTCCCTACAAACAGGATAGCTTGAGATTAATTAATTTATTCAGTCAAACTGAGAAATTATTGCATAAAAATTAAAGTGTAAAAATGTAACAAAATGAACAAATTTAAAATAATGAAAGTTAAAATTTACAACAACAAAATGAAACTCAAATATTTATCCTAAACGAATCTGAAAATTTTTGTCTATTTCTCACCTTAGTGTTGTACTCAATTTCTAGCGACTGCTGTAGCAACGAAACACGACGATCAGAGCAGGATGGTTGAATTGGACGAATATTACGTAAAAATTCAATTGTAAAATGTGAAAAAATAAATACACTTAACATTTGCTAGGAGACTGTCGTTTTTTTTGTTTGATGCACACATTTATCTTTTCGGCGTATTACGAATATATTTCACACTCTTGACAGAGGTTCAAACTTTGCTTACATATTTTACAACCGCCACGCCATTTTAGTGACACTTTTTGAGGTTACACTTGGTTTTCAAGTGTTTTTTAATGCAGTGGTCCTGTTGACAAAAACGAGTGATATACCAGCACTTTCTGTGGTACATTGGTACGAAAAGAGAAGGTTCGCAGAAGACACAAATCTAACCTTGTTTAGCAAGAATTAGCTCAACTAAAAGATTTACTTTTAACGGTTATAGCGGCACCTATGCTACACCGGTAATAGCAAAATAATTGTTTTGCCCGCAGACAGTTTCTGGTAGGTACCCTGTTGCCGATACTGTGTAGCTTTTATTCTCAGACGAACGCAGAAATATTATTTGGTTACAAAAAGGTGACGCAATGACGAGCGAAAGAGCTGTAAAAACCCAATATCAATTATGGGTTTGATTTAAAATAAGTTGTGAATTTTTTCGCAACGTTAATCTGTCATTATTGTGATTATAAGGTCCGTGTTAATTATAGCTGAAAGGTCAACTTGACACAGAAAGAATGGTGGACTTAGAGAATGGAAAGCTACTAGGGTTATGTTTGGGTTCAGGATTGAATAATGCTTATATTTACGCATAGACCTAGACTTAGACTTTGGTTTAAATTTAGGGTTAAGGCTGAGCTTCAAGTGGGCAAACGCTCATAGTTAACATGGGACGCCAATAAACACGCTTGGAGTGTTTAAAACCATCATATTTTCCCGAACCTAATTATTACCTACCGTCGCGATGATGAAAATTCAAAAGTAAATGCAAGCCGTGTGCAATCCTGTAGCCAGCTCATCGTGCAAGGGGGCTAATTGGCTGCAGGACAAGCCATGTGTGAAGCGTGTGTTTTAATAAGAATTTGGCTCGTGTGCAAGACAAGAAACACTGAGTTTTTCCAGCGTCATGGACGCTGCCAGATATGCGCACGGAGATGTTGGTCTATCTCTCGGAGCTCTCTAAGCAAATTTCATACAGGTAAGTATATGGAGTAGAGTTATTGCTAAATAGGTGTAAGTTGCATTTTAGTGTTCGTCTTTGGCAGATACGATTAAGTACTGTACCATAGTAAATTTATTCTGAAACCAATAATTGCACACGAGCAAAGCAGGCAACTTTGAAGGATACCTAGGATAAAAATTCCAAAAGTGGTTTATCACAGTGCAAACGGAATTTTGATTCCCATTAGAATTCCGATTCTAATCCCGTTCCGCTTGCAATTATAATTTTTCATCGTTCCTAGCTCTAAAGCCGGTTCCGGTATTAATTTTCCGTTCCGATTCTGGTACAATTCAGTTCCGCTTTATAAACACCATGTGATTTAGCAATCATTTATTTTATCTTATTTATTCCATACATCATTTTTTGAAAATTCAAGCATTTTACACCTTCTATTATAGCTGGCCACTAGTCAAAAAGGTGAGAGTTAACAGGTTCAACACGCTTAGAAAAATTCAGTCCTACTTCACTTTAATAAACATTGTGCCCAGCTTGTAACAAGCCATTTACTTCTGTGTCGCTGTTAAATTTTTTTTATGCATTATAGCAGAAATTTAATTTTGGGTTAGAAATTACAACTGCAACAGCTGGAGCAGCTATTATAATGAAACGAAGCACAACAAAAGATCAAAGCATAGATTATTATATGCGCATGGTGTCTTAAAATATATTAATTCGTGCTGAGAAGAAATAACCGTAAAAACAAATGCTCTAAAATTGTGCACACAAGTTGATATAATTGAACGATTGCTATTTTGCAATGTTTTCTTAGCATTCAGTTTCACTTTCCCATACTACGATTACCTGTTTATATATTTTAAGATCCGGGCCTGTAGCCAAGGTGAGCCAGGGGGCTCAGCCCCCCCTGGAAAAATTTTGGCCCCGAAGATGTTCAATCTTGCCTGTAAGTCATTGAAAACCCTTGAATGCCCTTCCTGAAAACTTTCTGGCCCCCCTAGGAAGGTGAGCTGGCTACGGTCCTGTTTAAGACATATTTCAGGTGAAAAATAGAAAAACGACATTTGAAACTTTGCTCTCGACAGGTTTCTTAGGAACATATACCGAATCATCTGCCTTTAGTTCTATCTGATACTGTCAGGAGTGGATTCAGAGGGTGAGGCCGAGAGGGTGCTTCCCAATAGAAGATTTTTAATGATAAAATGGTAAGGTTTCTACGTTTTAACTTTTAACTTTTGTGCGACGAAAATTACACTTGATTTCTTAGCTCGCAAAACCTTTTTACAATATATATTGTGCCCTCCCCTGATTAAAATTCCTAGATCTGCCACAGGGTACTGATAAGTCAACGAACGGAAAAATGTTCTACTCGGTACCCCTTTTGTAGACGCAATAAGCATTGACCAATATTTAATGAGTACACTTCAAGATCAGCACCGTATGCAAGAAGAAGGATAGACGGGATATATCACTTTTCGAAACTATGGGAAAGACAAGGAAAAACGCTTTTCAACACACTTTGGAATAACTTTATGCACCATTCATGAAGGTAATATTTGTTTAACGCTGGGTTATACATTATAGAACTTCAATCTTTGCCATACTCTTTTTTAATAGAAAAGTTTGTAGCTAATTCTTCAATTTGTTATGTTATCGCAAATGAATAGCAACGGGAATCCATTGTAACCTGGTAACATTAGCGGATTCACAGGAAAGTGGGAGGCGTACGCCACCCCGTCCGCAATTTTTTTGTGAAGGTCTCATCGTTACAATTTCCCCTTAGAATTTTGACACATGTATGGCATACAGTAAAAATTGTGTTTCACAACTTTTGTCAGCCTTCCCGAAAGCGTCAGATATTTCAACATCTGCCTCTGCCTGGTAATATTTCAAACAAATTATTTCGTGTGCGCCAATTGTCGATTTGTTTAAGCAGAATAGCAGCCAATAAACACTGAACATAACGCAAGAGTGGTTGTTATCATTTTCATGCAAAAAACAAAATGAAGTACAAAACAATGCAATTTTGAGTTTGAAGGCGCAAAACTGCACCCCAGCGGTTGTTCTATCAGAAACCTAACACCAGGTTTAATAGAATAGAACGACAAAACGACGTGAGACCTTTCATGTTTATTTATTTAGTGGAGTTCATACTTTGACCGGTTCTGAATGAAAACCTGTTAACTTTAGTATTTGTTCAGAAACAAATAGCACACTCATGATATTTGTTCCGTTAATTATCAACAGGAAGATCCAGGGTGGATGGAAGCTATATCCCTCACTGGCCCAGCAGTGCTGAAATTTTAGCGATGCCAGTGGTTCGTCTGTAGTTAACAGTTTGGTTTTTAGCGAAATAGGTAAAAAATCTGGCCAGGTCACAACAGAAATTCAAAACACTTACGCCTTCGGCACAATTAATTAATCTTCAAATATCGAAAAAAAATCGCACGCCAGTCCCGTACCCAGCCAACCTTGCTCGGGGGGCTAAAATTATTCAGGAGGGGCATTTAATGGTTTTCAGTGATTTACAAGCAAGGTTGAAAATCTAGGAGGAAGCCCAAAATTGTTGCAGAGGGGCTGAGGCCCCCATGATCCCCCCGTTCCGAATACAAAAGTATCCGTCTTCACCGGCAAATCCTGGATCCGCCGCTGATTACTCTCAGCGCAGGGTAGGGTTTACGTACTTTTACCATTCAGTATCAAATGATTGATATTGAGCACTTTGCATTCTCTTATCAAAAAACAACTCAAACAGAAACAGGTGAAATTAAATCTCAAAAACTTAAAGAGTAAAAAACTTGCTGTTTTGCGTTAATCCAAACGATTACAAAAACAAACCTTTGGCGACTAATAAAAACACCTCTACCAACAATCTTGAAGCGTATCCTCGTCAGAATGAATATTAAAAACCTGTGACTTGACTTTAATCTGCGAGAAAATCTCTTATTCTTTTACAAACCTGCAAACCCGTGCAAATAAATTGTGAGTTTTGAAACCAAAAACAAACAACGACAGACATACTTGGAGCGCACTCTCGTCAGAATTAGTCAGCGTCAACCACGACGAAACTGTTGCGATAAAGTATTGAAACCAAACGAACAAAAAGTCGATCAAACGATAAATAATGTTGGATGAAGAAGGACGGCCGGATGAGCTCGCGTTTGAAGGCGTAATGATGCGGTCTGGCGTACGTTTGGAATGTATCTGGAATAGTCAAAATTTGGAAGAATGCCGGGATAGCAAAATGTAGAAATATACACAAGTGAGTCCACTCCCTGCCAGTCTCTGTGCAGAAAATTTTATCAATGCTCAAGGTAAGTTTAAGTTCAAAATAGAACTCAAAATTCGGGCGGCGCCCGTGTACAACCGGATATTAAAACAGTTGCTTTTAAAAACTAATTAAAAATAAATAGAACAATAGCTGGGTTTCTGAAACCCTACTAAGTACGATTAAGTACGTGCAAAGTAATTTACTTAACAATTTTGTCATTTTTAAAAGTGTACGTAAGTTAAGTAAGTACTTAAGTAGCTAAATAAATTTCATAGATTACAATTTAACCGTTCAGGCATACTAACTATGGTCAAATTGAAAATGTAGGCTCATGATGCCTCCTAAATATAAAACAAATTTATTGCGTTCTTGTTATGACAATCGCTTACATTTGGCGTTTGTTTGTTTATACTCGAAAATTTAAGTTTTTACTAAAGTTGGCTCGAAGACTTAAGTAATTACTTAACTATAACTTAAGTCTATACTTCTTAAGATATCAGAAACCCAGCAAATAGCAACTAGTTTAAATTAAGGTTTTGGGACGAAAATTTAAAATATAACTCTCACAAAAACTAAAACTTAAACTCAATAAACGCAAGTTCAAGAATAATAATTCAACTACACCGATGAATTACCAGTACTTACGTTTCACTACCCCTTCTGAATAAACTCGGGCCTGTAGCCAGCTCAACAAGTTAAAACGATCCTAAGTTTTTCGACAAGGACACGCAGGGATTTCACATGCTTTACAAACAACACTAAACGCTTCCAAAGGGACAAAACTTTCTATAGCGATGGTTGAGCAAGACTGACCACCATCGGCTATGAACCCGCATAAGCTAATTTCATTTTAGCAAAAGTATTTATCTATAATGAACAAGCAGTAAGTAATTTTCTATAATATTCCTTTACTTTTCCGCTTGAGCTCGTAAGAACAGCATTACACCGTTGATCCAGACGCATAAAACCAAAATATTAATAATCATCAAACGCCATATTTTGCCATAAAATACATGACTTGGGCGAAAATTTTGCTATATGAAAGGTATATTAGTGCGACATAGGCCGTGCCTCTCGCTGGTTTTTATTCTAATTATTTTCACCAAAGTGCAAAGGAATAGTAAAAATAACGGAAACGGAAAACAGATATTGAAGTATGAAAACTTTCAAAGATATCGTTTCGCCAATACATTTGAAGTATGCAAATATTCCATATACTTTGTAAAACTTCGAGGAACGAGTATCAGATGCACGAGATTGTATTAAGATTTTGGATGGATTTTGTCATCATTTCAAATCGAACAAGTGCATGTGATTCACAACTAATTAATATGAGCATAACAATAACAACGGAATTTTCGGTATTTCTACAACGGAAACGGAAACGGGTACCGATTTGTATCGAAAACGGATATCCAGTTACACCTTGATTTTTCACTGCGTTAATATCAGATAATAGCTTAAATGAAAGCAGTTTGCAGCGATTTTTGGATATGAGTTGATGTATAAATATCTTGCATCAATATCATATAAAACTAAAGTAACACGTTAAGAAATTCAGCTTATGGCATTCTCAACTGTGTGTAGAACCAATAAATATGTAATATGTTGTCAAACGCGCGAATCATGGTTGTTGTGTAATTTCCATTCCACAACCGTGTAAATTTAACCAAAAGAAATTGCTAATTTCTTCATTAACAGCTAATTGTTTTTTAGTTTCAGAACATTAACATAACCTGGCACCAACTGGGGATAGATGCTACACACTTTTGAGAATGGGATTAATGAAAGTGAACATAGCAGTTTGATAGACACGTTCAATTTTGTCTTAATGAAAATTAACTTTAACAAAAACATGTCAAGAACACCAGATATGTATGAAGACAAACTGTCAGAGTGATAATTTGTGAAATTAATACGATAGCAACATTGCAATCCTGCAAAATATTTTGGTTTTGAGTATATTCCAATGGATGAAAACCTAGTAGGATGAAACATGTGGTAAATCTGTCGTAAGCCAATCTTCTAGTTAGGCTAATACCTATTGACCTAGGCAAATCTGCTATTCTGATCAAATAGAAGGCTGGCCAAGGCCAAATACGATTGTAATTTGTAGCAAACAAGTGATGTAAAACAAACGTTGGCTGGTTTTAATGGTATAAATTGCATCTGTCGAAATAATCAAATCTGATTGGCCTATAAATTCAATATCAGTTTATCCTAGGCCAAACTGCTATTGCGCAAAATAGCACATTGGCTAAGTCCAAATAGTAATTGGCCTGAAAAGCAGATTGGCCTACGACATATTCATAACTGAACTAGCATTTACACCAAGCATATATATACGCGTAATTGTGAAAGATAGCGTCCTCTTGCTTGTATTCCTCAGTAATTTTTATGCACTTTTTTTGGATAAGGCCATGCCGTTTACAGCTTGTCATGCTAGAAAAAATACAAAACAGTGGTACTTGTTTACTTTCCCATCTAGCATTAACGAACCTGAGCCTAAGCCAAAGCCTAAGCCAACGCTTGTGACAATGTAATAATGCACGGCAAACATTTGCGTTTTATTGAATTAAAACTAGCGTGGGCGGAACTAAACAAGAACCAAAAATTTTAGCAAGGCCATGCAAAGATTTCTCATGACTTATCCAAACATGTTATATACACAAGATAAAAACACACTTACTTGGTTTGACAACGACACGTTTCCTGTATTATCCATGGCTTCTGTATAGCTTGTAGCTCTATCCATCGAGCTGGCAACGTTACGCATACGAACGGTTTTCACTTCACAACCACGTTCATGACAAATATGCTTAATAATATCACCGGGACGATAGACGCTATTGTTTGCGCAATAATCGCTATCACGTAATCGTTGATGTGATTCAATTGTACCACAAGGTGCTCCGTTATGCAACAAATTAGCGGCTTTCGACAATAATTGACCGGAACCAAATTGAAATCCAACATTTTTGTCACTACATCCCCCTTGTTCGCATCGAGTCGGGATCTCGTTTGCGACAGCGGCAACATTTAAAAGCTCAGGCGGTCGGGCGATAACGATTGAGTGACACGATTCTAGCGTTTCAATTCGTTCAATAATATTGGTCATGCATCGACTCATGTTAATAACGTCACGGCGAAGTTGCGATAATTCGGCAGAATAATTAAGCTGTTGTTGAGTTGTCATTATTGGAAAAAGTTTAAGTGTGAAAAATTTGAAATAAAAATTTAAACGTGGAACTGCAATCGGCTGGTGGTGTACGAACCGTTTGTATTGTAGTATTTTAAGCGAATTTTGTGAGTAGCGCAAATCAGAATACAGTAAAATATGAACTTAACCTGGAGATGAATTGAAATTGTCGCTTGATTGTTTGAAAATTTTCCATTCTTTTACAAACGCGAATCAATTACTGTCTTCGAACTCAGGTTAAAGCTCAAGCAAGTTTATGGTACACTCTGTTTTGGTGGGATGCCCAAAGCAGAAAGGACCGAAAACAATATGAAATATACTTACGGCGATGAATTGAATGCGTCAACAATATTTGATTTGACTGTATTAAATATATGAATCAACGATTTTAACGTTAGACTTGAGTTATATCTGAGTAAAGTTTGCAGCGCGCTATTAGTACCTGTTTTATTGAAATGTTAAGTTTTAAGGTTTTAGCAACAGTGCATTTGCCTGTAGTTTAGTTAAACACCGACTGCATTTTAATTCTTATAAAATTAAACAATTCGTCTAATGTCAGGTATTACTAAACAAATTGCAAATATTGAAATAATCACTAAGTAGTTCCGTTGATTTACTGATAAATGTTCGCTGATTTCACAGTTATCACTCTGTTTTTAAAACAATACCATACAGGATTGCCTATTGCTTCATCGACAAGGTTTCGTTATATTAAGGTTATGTCCGCTGTTGAGGGAATCTACGCATGAATCTTGTGAATTGTATTGGAACATTTGCGGTTTAACTATTTATTTAATAAATGTTGTTAAAATTTTTGAATATAGTATTATATAATAACCGGCTAATATATTCTGAGTGCACAACATGAAATATTAGTTCTAGAAACGCGAGTTTACCGTTCACACCCTATGGCAAGTCACGTTATGTATAGGTTTGCAAATGACAAGCGGTTTAACTAAGAGTGGATGAAGCACACAAAGCAAGAGCGTATAACTGTGTAGATTTTATGTATAATGGAATGTATTCAGCATGCTTTGCGTTTTTTCGCATACTCCACACCGTTTATGGGGTGGTCTAGTTTGTGTTTCATTCAGTTTTGTCTGTTACTTATAATCTTCAGCGCTTGAACAATAGTATAAGCATATTCCAAAGCCTAAGCCTAAGCCTAAGCGTATGGATAAGCCTATTCCTAAGGTTAAGCAAAAAACATTAGTCTAAAGCTTAAACTGACTCTATTATAGCCTCTACGGAAACGATCCGGCCCAGTTCTACACATGGGCCATCTTGTCTTCCTCCCCTTAAATAGCCTTAAACCATGTGCGTTCTGCGTAGTTCAAGCCAAGTCTGCACACCACCGCCAAAAAAACTTGGGTGGAATGGAGTCTAGCGAAAACGCAACGGGAGTGGGTAAATTTTGTACTATGCAAAATAGGAACAGTTACATTTGCTTGTCAACAAGTCATTCATCATCAACACTTGGTTCATCACACATATCGTGCTTATGTTTAAGTTAAACCTATGGGAAGACGTGTCAGAATGGACCACACGACATATTGTGGTATGACAAGTTCCCTTGACAACTGTACACATGGAATGCAACTAGGTATGTGGCATTCAAAACTGATTAGTTGGGATGATTTAGGCTAACCGAGAAATTATTGCTTATTCTAAAATATATTTAGCCAATATGTAGTGACCCGAATAAGAGGGGGACTGATATTTAATTGGCCTCTTCAGAGGGTACCCCCCTGTTATTAGGTTACGGACTGTTATTTATTTTTAGCCCACGCTCCGCCACCCTTCGTTACTGATATATATCCTTTACTACAGGAGTCATTTGTACGCTACAATTAGGAATAATTGACATTTATGGACTCTAATTAAGGTTTAGGGACTATATCCGCTTACGGACTCTTATTAGGGATACGGACTCCTATTGATTGAGACCCCTCTTATTCGGGTTACTACAGTAAGCAATATATTCGGTTTATATTCACTACTTGGCCTATTCTAATGATTTGGCATATAATATACGTGATAAAGTTTGCAAACCAGACGAAACTCATTCCATAACTTTCAAACATTATAAGCCTAAACGGCTGAAGGGATGTTTTTTAGAAAACTAACAAATTTATAGTTTAGTTTAGCAATAGTTTAATATTTAGAGCACTAAATTACAAACCATATCAATAGCGAATTATAACCTAATTGAGCCCTGAAAGCCCAATTGATGTTGAGGCTTAGCATGCTATAGGTTGATGGAAAATGTGGTCCAGAGTATATTTTTCTTTAAAATTTTTAATTTTGAAACAGTCGGCACTAGCTCCTTGAGCTGATGGTCCTGAGGGAGTCCATATCATCCGCTCATGATCGGTATACGATTATTTCACCGTACTCAAGCCCTATTTGTAAGCAGCATATTGTATTTGCAGAACGCCTATAGAAATTCGTATTGTTGATGTAAAATGTTACTCGTAAAATATGAAACTTGTGACCGTAAAATAAATAAACTTAACCAAAAAAATTATAAACCATTTCAAGCAATAAAACTAGGTTGTATACGCAAAATAGAGAAGTTAAAATGAACCAGAAAGTTACAGTGGATACCCAAAAGGCAATTGAAAACGTCAAACATGACGTGTGTTTGTTGATAACCACATGATCCAAACCAAACTATGGAATTACTACTGTTTGTCACGGCAAAAATTCAGTGAATGTTGGTATATACTTACATATGTTTAATCCGGTTGCCAAAGTTACACTAATAACACCATATTTTGATGAAGTCATTCCTTTGAAACTTAGTAACTACCAAATTTGTGCTTTTCAGGCTAACAACATTTGCCTAAATTTGAATCCAGGCGGGATACTGAAATGAGTATATACGAAATGGGAGCCATATATAGATTATGCATCCACTCCTGAATGCCCAAGGTTGAATGCAGGCGGGATACTGAAAAGGGTATATACGCAATGGGAGTTATATATAGGTTCTGGATTCACTCCTGAAACCGCTGGAGGTAGTACTAATAACAGGCTTTAGAATAACCTTCTGAATCCATGCAGGGGCGTTCGCAGAAAATTATGTTTGGGGGGAGCACCGAATAGCTTGTTTACTTTTTGAACGAGTCAATTTTGCGGGCACCAGTCAAATTTAAGGGGCACGCCCACCAATGTTCCCCGTGGAGACGCCGCCCGTTGATCCACGAGGTCAAACATTTTTTAACATAAAACGTTTCCATCCAGAACAGAAATCCTGGCTACTCCCCTAGATACCGAGTGTGTGATTTCGTTCCGACTAAAATGAAAACAATATTATATTATCAATTAAACAAGGAACATCTGTTTTGTTTTACTGTAGTGACCCGAATAAGCAGGAGGTAATAAGAGGGTGGTCCCTCTTTTGAGTCCCAATCAATAGGATTCCGTATCCCTAATAAGAGTCTGTAGGCGGATAGAGTCCCTAAGCCTGAATTAGAGTCCGTAAAAAATGTCGATTATATCGAATTGCAGCGCATAAATGACTCCAAATAAAGTTGAGTTTGAAAGTTTAATGCGTAATGAAGTTTTGAAAGTAACATTGCAAAGTATAACTTTGTATTATTGCTCAAGCTTTTGATGCAAGGCAAAAACGTTTAATGCAAGGAATAGTAGCAATTCCGGATATATCAGTAACGAAGGGTGGCCGAGAGTGGGTTGAAAATAATAAACAGTCCGTAACCGAATAACAGGGATACCTCCTAAAGAGGCCAAATAAATATCAGTCACCCCGCTAAGATCTATCTCTACACCTAAGCTTAGGCTTAGGTGGGACCAGCGCAAAGATAGTCGCCCCCCCAAACAGGTTCGATGCATGGGCCCCAATAATTCGTTTTACAACTCTCGTCGCGCAGGAACTGGGCTTAGGCTTAGGAGGATGCATATACTACTGCTAAACTGCCATGTTTTATATATACGTTGGCATTAATTGTTAAAAATGTTAATTCAGAAGCAGATATTAAAGATTGAGTTTTGCATATTTGAATTGTGCAGCGACGTGAGAGTTAATAACTAAGTCAAATAGACGGCATTCTTCCTCTGTAAATTAAATATTTTGGAGCCTAAATCTGAGGATTTTATGGTCGTTTCGTACTGCGAGCTTATTTGGCAAAATCTCAATTGCCCCTCATTTTTAGACTTGTCACTATATTGTTTCATTTTTATAGCAGCTAAACATAGTTTTAAAATACGTATTTAATATTTTTCTAAACTACATAATTATAAAGACGCTGAGAAATCTCTACATAAACTCCTGTTGTCATGGCAATTGTGTTAATGCGGCGGCTTTCCGGATATTATTAGTCTCGTGCTCAGCTTTTACATAATGACTTGAAAAGCCTTGAATTATATAAACATTTTGTTATTTGTACACTGCAAAAAATGATGAGTCAAATTGACTCTCTTCGCAAATAGGTTTTTCGTATACAAATTGAGTCAAATTCGACTCCGCCAGACTCAATGAACTTATCCGAGTCGTTCAGTGAGTCGAATTTGACTCTGGGGGCGTTGAATCTGATTCAATGTGTGTATACCCGAAAAGCCTATTTCGGAGAGAGTCTAATTAACTTACTATTTGTTTCGCAGTTTATACTCAGAACATAGTGTTCGACCATAGCCATCAACCGAATTTTAATTGGTAACCAATTAAAGAACACGGAGAATTATAATTCCAAATCAAATTTGTAGAATTGCGAAAAAATACAACTAAATATTTATATAGGACCAGGGTGCAACCTGGAGACCGAAAAATGCCGCAGCCGGATACAAATTGCTATTTCAATAAAAATTTAAACTTAATCACGCTAATTTACCACTGATACATGCTGTAATTTGTTATATATAAATTTGTTCTTACACTTTTGCAAGCTTTAGATTAATCAGCCACTTGCCTCCTATAAATTTACTGCTACACATTTACTAAGTAGAAGCTCCAGTCTATACGGTGTTTTTCTACGATATGACGTTTTTTCATTGGTTGCGCCAGAAAAAAAATGGCGAATAAGTATAAATTTCATGCTTCAAATTAAACCAGACCACTTTAATGACATCATACATGCTCCCTATGGTAGAGCGAGAGCATACTTTAGTTTCCCGAACGCTATTTAAACCTATAAAGACCATGAGACTAGCCCGGAGTTTATTTTGAGTAGGGTTTAAAATTATTTATAAAAAGTTTGGGGCATATTGAAACAAGCCCAAATGATTATTTCAACGAAAGATGATGGTGATCGTTTTCTCTATCTGTCCAGAAATTTCAGCAACGGCTATATTTTTTTTATCTTCCCCCTTGGATAGGCCCCTAATAAAAAAATTGGTACTTTAAACGCTAGTATTACAAATTTATAACCCATTTTGGTAGACCAGATTTGCATATTCCAGAATTTGCCAACTGGAGATATCTTTAAATTTAATACCGGATCAAAATTTTTGCAAGGAGCAATTTTAAAAAATAATTAATAAAACTAAAATATACAAAAGATAACTCTGCATTAGTCGTTGGGTTGTATACTCGATAAGCAAAGCATGCAAAAACTACACACTCGAAGCCTAAAATAACGCATCGTATCCATTTTTAGCATTTCAAAGACGGCTAGAGTTAGAAATCATATTAATATTTCTCGTTACAGATCAAGAAAAAGTGGAAAATGATTACTTTTTGTATTCCGAAAACTGTCCAGTTTCAAAGCGTGTTTTAACATTTTTTTATATTTTTAGTGTTGATTAAAACTGCACCAAAGACGCTGTACAGATGTCACTGCAC
>JASANG010003072.1:0-124516 GCA_030248215.1 Enoplolaimus lenunculus
GGAGTAACTCATTTCGCGGAGTAAAATGAAACACGTGTCGTTTCATTATTGGCCACACCGGGAACCTTAATTTTGGAACGGCAACGCCTACAAAAAAAAAAACTGTAAAAACAGGCCCAAATTACAGAGCATTTAGACGACAATGGTTGTTTGAAACGATGAACAATTGGCAATGCAAATCAGTCATCTCGACGATTCGTCGCGCGAACAACTCGGTCGACTGATATCACTCATACGTTACCGTTTAGTACGTGCACTCCACACGTCCATAGTCCCCTCGCCTGTTTTAAAAAAGGCATTTTGTCCCTGTTATTTTGCAAAACTATCCGAACATTTTGGCGTTATGGAGAAAATGTCCGCATAAAGTTTATCCTGGGTCGACATTTTGTATACATATTTTGCAGCGTATGTTCATCCTAAATATAAAAATTACGCGAACTGTCAGAATTTTATCGTTCCCGCCTCTGAAAACTTCCCGCTCCCCCCCGCCAAATAAGGTAATTTTTTTCGCACATTATTTTGTTGTTTTTCTCATGTTATTATTGAGAAAAACATGTCAAAAATTGGCGAAAAATCGTTTTTTGGCAGACATTTATGTTTTTTCTCAGAAAAAATTTGAATTAGAAAACTTACCGAAAAATTGGATTTTTCCCGCCAAAAAATTTTATTTAAAAAAAAAAAATTTAAATTTTTCACCAAATTTCAATGTTTAAAAAAAATTTTTAAAAATTTCCCGCCAAATATAAAAATTTTTACCCAAAATTTAATTCTAAACCAAAACTTTCGGTTTTTTTCCCGCCAAAATTTAGATTTTTCGCCAAAATTTAAGTTTTCGTCAAAGCACTTTTGAATTTTCCCGGTAAAAAAAAATTTTTCCCGACTAAATTTGAATTTTTTGGCAAAATTAAAAAAGTTCTGAAGAACTTTTTCTCCCGCCCAAATTTTTTTTTAAAAAAAATTATTTTTTTCTCTACCGATATTTTAAGAATTTTTCCCACCTAGAATTTTTAATTTTCCGCCAAAATTTTTAAATTTTTCCCGCCAAAATTTAAATTTTTACGCAAAAATTTTGAATTTCCCGCCAAAATTTCAATTTCCGGGCAAAAATTCCTGTTTTTTTCCAGCATGGTGTCCTAGTTGTATCTGTCATATAAAGCTATTTTCAAGAGCACGGGTTCAAAAAAAAATTTCAATGTCATGGTTTTACTGCAAATCAATCTCTGCCGGATCAACCTAAAGTGAGATCACAATGTTGTGGTTTTGACTGAGAATAACAGTTTTGATGAATTGCAATCGGGACACGCGCTCAATTTTCTTGGACGAGGGGTGCGTATTTTTGTAATTTTTTTTTTTTTTTTTTGACATTTTGCCACGTTGCCTAGTCGACTCAAACTCCTGGCCTCGCACCCCCCCCGTGGCCTCTCAAAGTGGTGCGCGCCACTGCGCTTAAGAATTATGCTTTCAATTTTTTGATAAAACTTACTGTAGCTACAATTCAAAGCAAAAGTTTCGGGATTAGCCGAGCTAAATGTTTCTAATTAATGTAGCTTACATTTCTCCCGTGTGAATTTCTTAAACACCACTGGCTCAGCGTTTCTCGCATATAATTTACTCTAATCCTGTATTAGTTTTGAGTTCAACTACGGCAATAGTTATTGATCATCCACGTAATAATGCGCGCATAGTTGTAAAAAATTGTCCACCAACCCCCTTTGGGATAGTGTTAAAAAACGATACTAGAGAGTCGGTTTTGTCCCGACAGTGTTCCAAGGGAGTAGTGACAAAAAAGAGTGCCTCGGTAGGAACTACTAACAAAATGCACCCACTAGCTACAGCGTCGTTTCTACTAAATAAATTTATATTTTTTGTGCATAGCTTCTAAAACAAATCTACAACAATAGCCCCTTTGAACAGTGTCTCGTTACAGTATAAGGACATTAAGCACAGAGTTCTATAAGTGTAGTGACATTGAAGACCCTGTAAGCAGGATGTCTGCGTTGTCCGTGGACTCTGCAAAGAGTAGTTCTAAATATAAAATTCCTTTCTATACAGTTCCTAAAAATGACATAGGTTCTTACCCAGACGTGGACCATTTTTTAATCTAGTGCGCGCACTATAATATGTATGACCCATAACGGACAAGCCATACTTGCTCTACCGTTCTTTGCATGTTAAGCAATCACTTACCGAAATGTGAGCAATACCATTTGCGTGTGATGTAGCTTGGCTAAACAGACTGGCTGGACAAAATCTAACACAACCATTAGGTTGAGAGCGCTATGAATCGTTAAAAGTTTAGGCGTAGTTGCCGTCTCTGAATTGTATATTTGATACTTAGCGTTTTAGCCCTCGTTTATACATGGTACGCGACCAAAATACCAAGTAGAGACGTCGCGGGACCGGGGCCATACGGTACTATGAATAAACCAGAAAAACATTTATATCTGCTCGAATGCTAAATGAAAATGATTTATAACGGCTTCATGACATTGCGAAACATAGCTGCTGTTCAAACTTGTTTTTAAACACTACAACAGCACTGCCGTATGTAACTTTTTCTATGTACGCCTAAATTATCGCGTAACGTGACATCATACAAACGGTGTCGCACTCCAAGGTACATGGTTACGTAAAAGGTACATCAAATTTAAAGTTTACTGTATATTGCTGGTCGCGACCCAGGTACAAATCCTGGCCCCGGGACATCGCTAAAGCATAGTATACAAGAAATGTTTACAGTCGGGCCCGTAGCGACCTCAGTCCCCCTCCTAAAAACATTTGGCCCAATTAGAAAATTTTCAAATTTGTTAAGTTTTGAAAACCCTTGTATGCCCCTCCGGAAAAATTTTGAGCCCTCTAGCAAGGTTTGCTGGCTACGGGCCAGTTTAGAGCCTACCACAGCAACGGCGTTTATTGTGTTTTAGTAACATTTTCATGTGGTGCAGGATTTTGCAACCGAACTGAAACTTGTGTTTCTGGCGATGGCGGTAATTTCTGTCTACAGTATCAACAGGTGAGATTAAATTAATAATTGAACGCACAGAGTGATATTGATTGCCAGTGGTGTTTAAGAAAGAATAATGCCCATATTTGTGGTAGAAGATATCTGAATAGACCGTAAGCTACATTAATTAGAAACATTTACTTGCAGTGAATCTGCGAAAATTTGTCGTCCAACAACTTGTCGCCCAATAGTGTCCATCAGTATAGTAAATCGAAGCATAATCCTAAGCGTAAGCGTAATCTTATCTGAGCATAATGGTGGGTGGGCGAGGGCGACGAAATGTCGAGTCGATGAAATTTCGGAATACAAAATGTCGTGTCGCTCACACGTTACCATATGTGCAGTCCGCACATAAAAAGTCCCCTCGTCAAAGAAAATCAATGGCGTGTCCGATTTATATTTTATCAAAACCTTATTTTCCAATAGTCAACGCCAGCATTGGACATCATATAGTTTCACTTTAACTTTATCCGGACAAGATTGATTTGCAGTAACACTGTCTATGACATTGAAATTTTTGAAAACCTGTGTCTTGAAAATAGCTTTATATGACAGATACACTAGGACACCATGCTGGAAATTAATAATTTTTGGCCGGGAAATTCAAATTTTGGCAGGAAATTCTAATTTTGGCGTAAAATTTAAATTTTGGCGGAAAATTTAAAATTTTGGCAGAAAATTAAAATTTAGGTGGGAAAATTTAAATATTGGTAGAGAAACTCAAATTTTGGCGGGAATTTCAAATTTTGGCGGGAACTTAAAATTTGGCAGAAATTTTTAAATTTTGCCAAAAAATTCAAATTTAGTCGGGAAAATTTGAATTTTGGTAGGGAAAATCAAGTGTTGACGGGAAAACTTAAATTTTGGCGGAAAAATTTAAATTTTGGCGGGAAAATTTAAGTTTTGGTTTAGAATTAAATTTTGGGTAAAATTCAATTTTGGCGGGAAATTCAAATATTGGCGTGAAATTCAAATTTGGTGGAAAAATTTAAGTTTTGTCGGGGAAAATTCTAATTTTTGCGGGAAATCCAATTTTTTGGTAAATTCTAATTTTAGCGCGAGAAAAAACATACCGCCAAAATACTTCGCCAATTTCGTACATGTTCTAATAATAACACGTAAAAACAACAAAATAACGCGGTAAATTAATTACCTTATTTAGCGCTTTTCGGCGGCAAGTTTTAGACTGTAACGATAAAATCCGACAGTTCGCGTAACTCTATATTTAATATGAACATAATGTGCAAACTATATACAAAATGTCCTCCAATGCAATAAACTCTATGCGGACATTTTTTACATAACGCCAAAATGTTCGCACACAGTTTCGCAATAACAGTATAGTTAGCCTTTTTAAAACAATATAGGGGACTATGGATGTGTGGAGTGCACGTATGGTAACGTATGAGTGACACCAGTCGACGAGTTGTCGCGCGACGAATTGTCGTATGACCGATTGCATTTCCAGTGGTTTATCGTCCAAACAACCATTGTCGTCTAAATGCTCTGTAATTTTTTCCTGTTTTTACAGTTCGTTCTCTGTAGGCGTTGCCGTTCCAAATTACGGTTTTGGGTGTCCAATAATGAAACGACACGTGTTTCATTTTAGATCTTGGATGCTCGAAGCATGCTTCTAAATTATTACTATAACCAAAGCGATAACAACGAAGCACAAAACGATGCTATAGATTTAACTGTGTTAAACTTAGTAGCACGGGAATCTATTATTTATGAAATTGCCAATGTTAGTAGGAACATCGTTGACAGTCTGGAATATTCACAACTAGAATTCATCGTTGACGCTCGAGTGAACCAAGCGAAACGCAGTGTATGGTACGTGGTTATTGGCCCATGTAATGATCAGGGGCGGAGAGTTTTACTGTGGGACTAGAATGGAGTAAGCTTAGGCTTTAGACTATTTTTTGCTTGGCTTAGGCTTAGGCTTAGGCTTAGGGACATGCTCATTTTTACGCTTAGGTTTAGGCTTAGGCTTAGGCATATTAATATGCTTATAATGCTGGTCTGTCCCTGTTCTTTACATTGGCCTGGTTATGTTGTCGCCTGAATATCGACCAGGGCGAAAATTTGTTTACAATAATATCTTAAGATTTTAATGATATTGGACAATATATAGAACAGGGCCGTAACTGTAGTATAACATATTTCTAAGCCTAAGCCGAAGCCTGAACATAACAATGAGCTTATGACTAAGACTGAGCCTAAAGCGTAAAGCAAAAAAATTTAGTCTAAAGCTTTTAAACTTACTTTCTTTAGAGTCCCGTAGAAAAACGTTTCGTTCCTGATTTTTACATGGGCCATGATATTTTACGCTTAGGATTATATAAATCATCGTGAACTTACGAAGTTATTTTTGGAAACTTTTGAACAGAAAAAATACCTGAGTTTACTGGATAAATTCAAGTTTAAAAAATGTTCTATGTTATCTTACGTTTTCATTTATAACCGACAGGTGTTTTGTTTTATGTGTTAACGAATTTTGTAAACAACGGCGGATCCGGAAATTTCTAACTGGCGTCAGCTGGCAAAAGTTATGAAACGCAATTTTTACTCTATGCATTATAGTTGCTAATTTTCTGACGGGGAAAAATTGTAAGGTATGGGACCTTTGCATTTTACTACAAAAAAGTTTCTGACAGTGGCGAATGCCTCCCGCCGGCCTTTGGATCCGCCAGTGTTTGTAATCAAAAACTTTTCGCTTACTACAACATTCAGTAAGCGATAACTGCGAACCTGATTTGCTGATCAGTTTGATTTGCCATTTGTTCCACATGACGAGTGACCAAATTTACGTATGTAGAGCGTTCCAGCTTTATTAATATTAATAGATTTGCAAGCAGAGAAATACTGAACAGTTAGTTTCAGCGGAGTCATTACTGTATTGTAACTAAGGAATTCTCATGGAGTACACATGTTTGTGCTCAATCAAAAAAATATACGTATATTAAATTTTTACGTTTCGGCTTAGACTTATAAGCTCTTTTTTACGTTTCGGCTTAGACATATAAGCTCTTTTTTACGTTTCGGCTTAGACATATAAGCTCTTTTTTACGTTTCGGCTTACGCTTAGATGTAGAAATACGTTTATACTACTGGTATGACCCTGTTTTATACATACACTGCAAAAAATTGTGAGTCAAATTTCTTCAAAACCTAAGCGTAAAAGCCTGCGAGGACGAAAGTCTACAGTAAACCGTGTACATTTCTTTAGGAAACGAACCACGAATTATGCATTTGGCGCATGCTATACGTACAATTTCAACACAACCGTACGCGAGTCTTCAACGAGACCAGGTTCAGGTTATGGTAAACATTAATCTTTGAACGTCGCGTGAAACCGTAGAAAAACAGATTTAGTTTTTTCCTAAGAAACGCCCTGGCTCGCGACGCTAGCGTCAGGCAACTCGGAATCCCCACAAACAGGTCAAAGGGGCACCCAATAAAATGTTTCACGGGTGTATAATTTCGTGGTCCGCGAAACATGTTTTAGTTTGCCAAGATGGGGCCCACAATGGTACAGGCGCCTGATTGGGAGTATTTCAATGTGCGGTGTTGATGAGATATATAATACAGAAGTTTTTCGTACAATTTTACGCTACACGACAAATATATTTTTGCTGTAAGCTTGGCGGGGCTTCAAAAGATATAAAATTTATAGATAACATTAAATTAATTGATACCATTTTTTAAAGCTTAACACATTAACCTATAGCGGTTTGTATATTTCCTTAACTATAAAGTGGACTAGCGGCGCTTTTAACTTAAAAGATTCGGCCCGTGTAAAGATCAGGGGCGGAAAGTTTTTCTGTGAGACTAGAATAGAGTAAGCTTGGGGTTTAGAAGTATTTTTGCTTGTCTTCTGCTTCGGCTCAGGCTTACGCTTAGGAACATGCTCATTCTTACGCTTAGGTTTTGGCTTAGGTTTAGGCCCACGCTTAAGAATATGCTTATAATACTGATCCGCCCCTGTTCTTTACATAGGCCAATAAATTATTAGCCATTCAATGATAAGTTCAAAATCAAATATTGACTGCATTTTTAGGCCTAAAAGCAGTAAACTACTTACCATGCAGTGTTGAGTGCATGCAGTGATCATTGCCTATCACGAGTCTAAAACGCCTGAAGTGTAAATCTAAACTTAAGCCTAAAATAAACGCAAGCCTACAACTGAAACCTTTGCTCGATGCGTGTTATATACGCGGGTACAATTATGGTTTAATATAATAAAATTATTAGCTATGTAATTTTAGGCTTAACAGTCAAGCTTTTATTAGCTATGTAATTTTAGGCTTAAGTGTCAAGCTTTTATTAGCTATGTAATTTAGGCTTAAGTGTCAAGCTTTTATTAGCTATGTAATTTTATGCTTAAGGGTCAAGCTTTTATTAGCTATGTAATTTTAGGCTTAAGAGTCAAGCTTTTATTAGCTATGTAATTTTAGGCTTAAGGGTCAAGCTTTTATTAGCTATGTAATTTTAGGCTTAAGTGTCAAGCTTTTATTAGCTATGTAATTTTAGGCTTAAGTGTCAAGCTTTTATTAGCTATGAAATTTTATGCTTAAGGGTCAAGCTTTTATTAGCTGTGTCATTTTAGGCTTAAGGGTCAAGCTTTTATTAGCTATGTAATTTTAGGCTTAAGAGTCAAGGTTTTATTAGCTGTGTCATTTTAGGCTTAAGGGTCAAGCTTTTATTAGCTATGTAATTTTAGGCTTAAGAGTCAAGCTTTTATTAGCTGTGTCATTTTAGGCTTAAGGGTCAAGCTTTTATTAGCTATGTAATTTAAGGCTTAAGAGTCAAGCTTTTATTAGCTGTGTCATTTTAGGCTTAAGGGTCAAGCTTTTATTAGCTATGTAATTTTAGGCTTAAGTGTCAAGCTTTTATTAGCTATGTAATTTTAGGCTTAAGTGTCAAGCTTTTATTAGCTATGTAATTTTATGCTTAAGGGTCAAGCTTTTATTAGCTATGTAATTTTAGGTTTAAGAGTCAAGCTTTTATTAGCTGTGTAATTTTAGGCTTAAGGGTCAAGCTTTTATTAGCTATGTAATTTTAGGCTTAAGAGTCAAGGTTTTATTAGCTGTGTCATTTTAGGCTTAAGGGTCAAACTTTTATTAGCTATGTAATTTTAGGTTTAAGAGTCAAGCTTTTATTAGCTGTGTAATTTTAGGCTTAAGAGTCAAGCTTCACTCATCACAACACGACCATTTATTAACGACGCTTACTACTGGTTTCGTGTTGGCAATACATTCGCCAGATGAACCAGCATTTCCTGGCCAATCAAATTACGCAGTGTTGGTTGGCTTTACCAATTCTTTTATGATGCATTATGTAAGTTTTACCTCAAAAACATTAATTAATATTTTACGGATTGGAATGCGTTTATACTTTTTTATGATTTGAAAAAGTCGGTTCTGATGTCGAGGCAATGAAAACTCAAAAAATACTCTGAAAACATTTAAAACTTATTGGCTGGGTTTCTATAACTCTATTGAAGTAAAACTTGTGTACTAAAGCTAACTGAATACTTAATTCGCTGACCAAATTTGATATATTACAGATTAACAGTCCAAGCATACTAACCGTAGTTTAATTGAAATTATAAATTCATGGTGCCTTCTTGATATAAAGCAAAACTATTACTTTTTGTTATGATAACGGTTGACATTTGGCGTTTATTTCTGTTTGCTCAAAAAGTTAAGTATCTATTTAAGTCGGCGACTTAAGTATTTAAGTAAGTTTTAAGTAATTACTTAAATATAACTTAATTAAATACTTAAGTAAGATTTCAAAAACCCAGCCATTCTTTTTTAGCAATTTCTGTAATTTCGAAATCGTAGATATTTTGATACTGCGGTACAGTGGCTGCATAGTGAGCGTGCTTAATAAAATAATCTTGGCGAGTTATACAAATAAATTCAACGCAGTCGCCATTATTGCAATATTTGCAACGCTAAAACAAATTTAAGCATCACCTTATAGAACAGTGTATAAACAAAATCTGAACAATTTTCTATTTAGAGCTATGTTAATAAAACTTCACTAATACACAACAAATTAATTTGTATACTTTTATAAAAATAGGTTGAACCGTTGCTCAAAATACGTATGTGAGGCGTTCCAGCTTTAATGATATAAAGTAGTAAACACATCAATTTAAAATGTTTTTATTTTAGAAAAAAGTACACAAATTTAACCAGCCGCATGGAAGTTGTGTTTTGAACAATTCAAATATTCAGTTGTTTTATGAGTCGTATTCGGTTCAAGTAGGTATTTCATTAATTTTTCAACATATTCGCTGTAAACCATTCAATTGGTGGAAAATACCTCATTAAACTTGTGGCCTGTGTCTGTTTGTCAGTAGTGGCTCAGACGAAATGCCACAACTTGCATTTAAGCCTTACCCTGACATAAGCAAACGGTTAAGGCCTGCGGCTTTGTCTGGAACCAACTCGATACATGACCTATAAATGCCCTTTACACACATATATATTATATATTATATATTATATATCTATCGATATATGAAATAATTATGTAGCAATTTCAAAGCTTAACTCTTTCTCACATTAATATTTACAATTTCAAATGAGACGTAATTTCAAGGTAAGATTCGAACCCCAGTCTCACGGGTGGGAGGCGTTTACGATGACTACTGAGCTATAGGAGCTTGACGCTCGAGCCTGAGGGGGCTCTCACGTCTTGTGGAGATTAGCACTTCGCATATATGTTAGAATTGGTAAACACTGCTCACAGTGTCTGTATTGCTCTTATATTATTGTACTTAGTTGCTCATAGTATACTCTATGAGTAATAGGGTTAAAACAGTAAATGAGATTCATTTTCAAATTTTTTTCATTTGTTTACGTATAAAATATGCATAGGAAACTTGAAACAGTGCAAAAATAATGGACCAATGTATAGAACAGGGCCAGAACTGTAGGATAAGCATATTCCTAAGCCTAAGCCTAAGTCTACGCACGAGCGCAAGGTTGAGCCTATTCCTAAGCCGCAACCTTAGCCTAAGCCTAAGCCTAAACAAAAAAGTTAGTCTAAAGTTTAAGCTGACCTGACTATATTACATCCCCGCAGAAAAACGTTCCGGCCCTGTTGTATATATGGGCCAAATAATATATAAGGATCGTTTAAACATTTTGAAATTTGATATTAAAGCAGTATTTATTTTGTATTTGCAGACTTGCCGAGCAACGCTGATGCAACAAGAAATAATCACGCGATGCGGTTGTGCGAGTCCAAGATTCGCTGTTGGTTGGTCGAATGCTCCTTACTGTAATATTACAAAAGGTAAGAAAAATCTTAAATATTAAATTACACAAAATTGACAAATTCAACGACAAAATTGTCAAATTCAACGACAAAATTGTCAAATTCAACGACAAAATTGTCAAAATCAACGACAAAATTGTCAAATTCAACGACAAAATTGTCAAATTCAACGACAAAATTGTCAAATTCAACGACAAAATTGTCAAATTCAACGACAAAATTGTCAAATTCAACGACAAAATTGTCAAATTCAACGACAAAATTGTCAAATTCAACGACAAAATTGTCAAATCCAACGACAAAATTGTCAAATTCAACGACAAAATTGTCAAATTCAACGACAAAATTGTCAAATTCAACGACAAAATTGTCAAATTCAACGACAAAATTGTCAAATCCAACGCAATTTGAATCAAATTCGTTAAATCTGCTGTTGTGTTAACTTTCTTGAAAATATTAATCTTAATAAGGTTGTTGAAGCATAATTTTTGTATTAGAAGCATTTCATATATGTACTATGCTGTAAAACAGGTACTTAAAATACCGGAAACGGACATATGTTTTAACGGAAACGGATAATTGGTTTTGTACACTGCAAAAAATGCGGAGTCAAATTGACGTTCTCCGAAATAAGCTTTTCCTGACTACACAAACTGAGTCAAAATTCGACTCCGCCAGTGTCAAAATCGATTCGATGAATCGCTCAGTGAGTCGAATTTGGCTCAGTTTATGTAGTCAAGAAAAGCCTATTTCAGAGAGTCAATTTGACTCACCATTTTTTGCAGTGTACGTATAAAGAACATTGAAAATCTGCATGATGCACGAATCAATATATAAAACAGTGCCGTAACACTAGTACAGACCTATTCCTTAGCCTAAGGCCGAAGAATTAGCTTATTCCTTAGCCTAAGCCTAAGCGTAAGGATAAGCCTATATCTAAGCCTAAAAAAATTAAGCTAAAGCTTAAGGTTTTACACTATTGCAGTCCCGTAGAAAAACGTTCCGCCCCTGATGTTTACATGACATGCAACTATAGTAATTAATTGTTAAATTTCAAACAATCTATGTCACAAATACGGTATTTGGTATTAAATATTAAGAAATAAGGATAATAAATACTTCAAGTTAATGTCATCAAGAGTGGATGATGCATACTTCAACAAGAGTATGCAAGTGGGCATATTTTGTGTAGAAAAGAATGTACTCAGGACGCGTTGGATTTATGCGCTACCCCCAGTACAGGGTACAACCAGTGCGAACCTTGGCACATTATGTAAGCTTCGTCAAACATGGTCTCCATATAGTTTAATTTACGGGTATTCAAGTAATAGCGACCCACCTCTAAACAAATGGAGGGTCGGCCAAAAACGCAACGCCCGGTGGTATATTTTGTACCATGCCGGACCCAAGAGTTGCACGCTCTTGCCCCGATTCACGATCCACTCTTGGTGTTATTAATTTACTTTACCATTTATTCACAGATCATTGCATTCGAGAAGTTGAACAAAATTGTTCCAGAGAAAATGCGTCCGATGTCGTACATTGCAATTATAAATGCAGTCCTAAATGCAGGTATTTTACCCGTAAGCCTTAACGTTGCAAAAGCGTATTCCTAAGCGTAATCCTAAGCCTAAGCCTAAGCAAAAAATGTAGCCTAGAATGTAAACCTACTCTTTTACAGACCTACCAGAAACCGGGACGGCGCTAAAAGTAACAAGGGCCCGGACAAGTATGAAAATATATCATCAACTTGCGTAGGATTCTAATTTAAGTATTGACTACAAGATTACGGCATATTGTATATCAGAATCTCGAGTCAAACGTGAGTCAAAAGCGATATTATTACTAAGTGTTCAGTCAATACTTATAACCAACCCGCAATCAATACCTGAGCAGTTTTCTACCCGCTGCGATCAACCTCGTGCCGTTGAGGACCGTGGCCAATGTAAAGAACAGAGGCGGAACCGTATTATAATCTTATTCCTAAGCCTAAGCCTAAGCCTAAACCTAAGCCTAAACCTAAGCCAAGCAAAAAAATTAGTCTAAAGCTTAAGCTGATTTTATTCTAGTCTCACAAAAAACGTTCCGCCCCTGATCTTTACATAGGCCAGAACCGATAAAAGCATATACCTTAAAAGTCTCCGAAATTCAATGCGGATTTGATAAACAGTCAATCCAAACCCGGGATCTTTTATAACGATCTCTCGGCTGACGGGGATTCCAAAATGATACATTTTTTATTGGTCAACGTTATTAGAAATAGTGCATACTGGCAAAATTTAGACCAATCATCTCGAAGACGCTGAAGGAACACGGTCAACTAATTGCAATTAACCTTAAAACCAGTTATTGTACTGCAAACAGACTCTCAGAATTGTTGTTGTGTAGCCATTGAATCTACGACAATTCGTCGCCTGACAGATTGTCGCCAAACAGTATCTTAAAACCTATGCCATGTAAAGAACAGGGACGGAACGTTTTTCTGTGGAACTAGAATAGAGTAAGGTTTAAGCTTTAGACTAATGTTTTTGCTTGGCTTAGGCTTAGGCTTAGGCTTTTGAATAAACTCAATCTTACCCTTAGGCTTAGGCTTAGGCTTAGGCTTAGGAATATGCTTATAATACTGTTCCGCGCTTGTTCTTTACATTGGCCAATGATGTTAAGCATAAATCAGCCTGTCACGAAATTGCGCAGAACCGCGGTGAAAAGTTCTGTATTGCGTTGCCAACGCTACGTAAACCTAAAAGTAAATCGCATACAGCTGATGTTGTAACGCGTTTAGCATCAGCCTATAGACGACATTCTTGCTGCTCACAGCCATTTGTGAGACGAGTCTACGACAGCTGGTCGCCTGGAATTTGTCATTCAACAGTGTCATAAAGCCTTTTAATAAATCTAAGCATAATCCTAAGTGTAATCCTAAGCGTAAACCTAAACATTAGCATAATGAGACGGGCGACGACAAATTGTCACATCGATAAAATTTTTGATTTACATACAAGTTGTCAGTCGACGAGTTGTCGGGTAACGAATTGTCGTGATGTCATGTGAGAAATGTGTCAATTTTGAGTGGAATAACCACAAAGACTGGACTGTTTCTTATAAAAATGCATGTCTTGCTATTAATAAAGTGGACCAATGTTACTTTTAGGGGCGTAACAGTAGAATAAGCGTATTCCTAAGTGTACATCTAAGCCTATGCAAAAAAAATTATTTTAGAATCTAAACGTGCTCTTTTATAGACCCACCAGAAACCTGGACGCCCCTTAAAGTGACACGGACCAAAATGTATTTAGAAACATAAGCATTTTTTGATTTCAAGTTGTCAACTTTTTCAGACACGAAGTATTTGAAGTAACGTCAACAAGAACTCGTAAACATTTTGCGAAGGTTTGTTTGCTTTTAGCGGTGTTGCTAAGCTTAATTCAGTGCCTATGAATATTGGCATTTTCGCTCACGTAAAGATCAAAGGCGAAACGTTTTTCTGCACAAGTGCAATTGTGTAGACTATTTTTTGCTTCAGGACTATGTTTAGCTTTCGGCTTAGGTATGAATTCATTCTTACACTGCAAAAAATGGTGAGTCAAATTGACTCTCTCCGAAATAGGAGGCTCCACGGGACTACACAAACTGAGTCACTTTCGACCCCGCCAGAATCGAATTCGACTCAGTAAGTCTGCACGTTTGACTCTGGCGTAGTCGAATTTGACTTAGTATGTGCAGTCCCGTAGAACCTATTTCGGAGACAGTCAATTTGACTCACCATTTTTTGGCAGTGTACACTGTTTTAGGCTTAGACTTTAGGCTTTCGTGTTAAATATAAGGTCATTGATACGCTCAGGCTTAATAGGCTTAGGCACTTAATGTTTTAAAGGATTTAAGCTTCGTATAAAGTTTAGGATTCAAGTTAAAAATCATCGCTTAACGAGTTTTTGCGTTTACAAAATGTCGCAAATTGCAATTTGTAATGTTTTTAATTAATTTGCAGCATTCATCAGCGGCAGATGCTCTGTCACGCGAGTGTGACCGCATGAAAGGCGACAGTCAATGCAGAATTATGCGAGAAACGTGAGATTTGCACTGGGTTTGGGTTTAAAATCTTGCGTTGCGCCTTGTTGCAAAGAATAAAACAGTTGTAATTTATGTTCTGCTGAATTTTTGAAGCAAAAAACACATCGCTTTTCAACTTTAGGAACAAGCACACTAAAATCTAAAACATAAGCCTACGCGTATAGACCTAAGCCTAAGTATAACCGTAATCCTAACCCTAAGGTCTCAGCCTAAGCCTAATGGGTGGCACTATACTTTTCATGCGGCGAAAGTCGAGCCTGAGTCTAAGGGTGGCGCTATACTTGTCATGTGGCGCTGTCCGGCTACTGATGTCGCCGCCCGTCCCCGTCCGGAGGCCGTGACCGTCCGTCTACTATATTGTATCATACGAGTGCAATTTATATAGGTACGATAGCCGGTGGCGTTCCAATAGACCAACCCCTTTAGGTAACACGGATTACTATTTTAAGCTATTTAAGTATTTGTGGTTGTAATGTTATTCAAGGTTTGTGCTATTGAAGTTTTGGACAATGTAAACAACAGTGGGAAGACTATTATAAGCATATTCCTAAGCCTAAGCCTAAGCCTAACTCTAAGCCTAAGCGTAAGAATGAGCATATTCCTAATAAGCCTAAGCCTAAGCCTAAACCAAGCAAAGAACATTACTCTAAGGCTTAAGCGTACTCTTTTCTAGCCAAGCAAGAAAACGTTCCGCCCCTGATGTTTACATGAGCTGAAGTTTTGGTTTAACTTGCGTTTACTCCATTGAACTCGGGCGACCACAGCGGACGGTTGTAATTGTAAAAACTTGAGCCGACTTCAAAAACGCTTCAAAAAATCATAATTATATTATTTCAAACTGCAGACCCTGATTAAGTTTTGAGAAGAAAAAGTTTGAAAAATTTAATATTTTGGAATTTCTAAATCCGGCTTCAAAGCTCGTGTGATTAAGGCAGTGTGGTTAGAAAAGTCAGTTTTTCTATATCAGATTTAAATTGTATTCAAATATTCAAGAGTGAACTGCCCTGATACGTATAATTTGAACATCCTTTCGTCTAATTTTGTATATCAAATTGTTTCATATCCGGATTTCCGGCAATTCGTGGCGGATATTTACTCAAATATCCGTATATCAACTTATCCAAATATTAAATTTTCAATTTAGAAAATCCCGACACAGATTTTACGTTGTTTAGCTTTCTCAATCTCACTTTTTTCCTTAAACGCTACTTTTAACCAGTAGTTCCGAATGAGCTAACTTATTAAGACAAACGATCTATCCGTATCCCATATCCGGATAATTATTTCATATCCGGATGACCAATACCCGTCTATAATATTAGTGCGCCATAGCGGAAGTATTTTGCAATATTTCAGTGATATTGCGGATGTTGATGTGTATTTCCGGTCGATAACAGCGATTAATCTAATCGAACTTCCACAGTTTACGGTACGAAGTGACATTATATAACTTATAACTGGGTCATGTATAGAACAGGGCCGGATCGTTTTCCGTAGAGGCTGTAATGCAGTCAGTTTAAGCTTTAGACTAAATTTTTTGCTTAGGTTTAGGCTTATGCTTATGTTTAAAAAAATCTCATCCTTACGCTTAGGCTTACGCTTAGACTTAATAAGCTTAGTCTTAGGAATATGCTTATACCACTGCTCCGGCCCTGTTCTATACATGCGCCATTTTAAAGCTAACCGAGATCGTCCGGTGTTTTCCGGAACCAGGTAGATTTAACATTTTCATTACGGACATCAGCAACTATTACCGGTTTCCAATTGGTCTCCCCAGTTTCGCGTCGACAAATGGTGAGTCCACAAATTCAACGCAGGTTTTTTGCATTTGATTTGGTTTGATTTGTGAATGGCATTCTAGATCCGCTGTAGCAGTTGTAGTTGTTAGCAATTTAATCATTTATGACAATATTGAAACATAAAAAAGCGTTTAAAATAGCGTTTTATTTTCAACACAATTGCTTAAATTCATTCAGATTGTAGTTTGAAATCCGGTTTAAACTTGGATTCATTTTTGTTTCAGATTTCAACGCTGTTCAACAATATGTCTGGAACGGTTGTGCTGTATCTTGGAGTATCGTTTATTTCGTTGTTTGAATGTTTCGCGTGGTTCGCGCAAAAAATTAACAAATGTTTGACAAAACGATAAAAATTGTCTTCAATTTTAAAACGTGTACCAATCGCTGGGTTCATGTAAAGATCAGGGCCGGAACGTTTTTCTGTGCGACTGAAATTGAATAAGCTTAAGCTTTAGACTAATTTTTTGCTTAGTTCATTCTTACGCGTAGGCTTAAACGAAGGAATATGCATACACTACTGTTACGGCATTGTTCTATACGTTGGCCTTTCGCTTTAGGCTTTATGTTTTAAATATTTGCGCTTTTTGAATGAGTATATAGAAAATAAAGCACTGAATGTTATATGAGTGATTAGGAAAATTATAAATACATGACATAATGGTACTAGAGTGCAACCGGAGGTGAAAAATACCGGAGCCGGAGGTCAATGAAACTTGCCGGAGGCGGAGCCGGAGGTGAGGCGAAATTAGGTAGTAACGATGGCGGTTAACTAGTTAATTTTAGCCAAGACCGGCAATATGTTTCTGTTTTGCTTGGTTTTACGCTCGTTTTCTGCGAATTTTCAGAAATCCTTTCCTGAAAATTGTGACAAAAGTAAAACGAAACGCATTCAAACATGATAAATTTTGCAAAATTATGCAAAATTTTACTACCGTAATTGCCGGAACCTCCGTCAAAAATTATTTTCTGCCGGGGCCGGAGCCGGAGGCAACCCTCCAGTTATAGCCTGAATGGTACACTGTAAATTTCAGTAAGTCTATTTTAACTCATAAGGTCTATCAGAACTCAAAATTTTGAGGTTATTCAATTGATTTTGAGTTAATTAACCAACACACCCAGAGTCAACTCAACTCAGAGTGAGAGTCAACTCAACTCAGAGTGAGCTTATGTGTACTGATATTAATTTAGAAATAACCAAATCGCTAGCTGAATAGATTAAACCAGCTCATTTGAATTTACACTGTACTAAACATAAGATAAATATTAATATGGTGTAAATAAATTTCTAAGAATTAATAACGTAAACGAAAAACGAGTGTTAAATTTATAAAATTTTCATTTTTGAACCAGTAATGAAAACCGGACCGGGTTTGTATGCAAAAACAAATATATCCGGTTGTCTGAAATTCGTTTATGTAACATTATAATTTGCGGCACAAGTTAGCAATTTGTCATTTGTGCGGTACATCAAGCTGACAGCCTAATTTTCCGTATGTATAGATCAAAGGTGAACCGTGTATTCACTTGTCTAAAGGAGTGATTGCGTCTGCCCCCTTGCTGTAAAAATACTTGAAGTTTCCCGATTGTTGCCAAAAATACGGCAAAAAGGGATACTTAACCGCTCTTTTACATTGTTTTCGGTGGAGGCTGAAATTTCAGGGTCGCAGGTAGGCGATCTTGCATTTTCTTACCTCGAAGCATGTGCATCGAGGTTGAACTGAACGTATTTCTTTGAGGCACCGATGAGTTATCGACTCCAGTCGTAATCTGTTTTAAATTTCCCACGGTCACTCCTCTGGTTTGGTTCACATTAAACACAACAGTTGTGTGTGCGTTTTTCAGCAACCTAAAAGTGGTTGCTTCCTCGATTTTGATTTCTGGTTTTCGGCTCTCTTGGTTTCCCTTTCTTTTTATTTTCTCTTCAGTTGTGCTGCTTCACAGCTTTTTGAGCTAATTAACCGAACTAGCTTTTCATTTGCATAAGTTGCTTTTTTTAGCCAATTTTCAAAATTTATGCAAATTTCAAATATCGTTATGCAAAATAAGCTTATGGTTAGCCAAAACTTTTGGGTATGAAAGCGCAATAAACCACTTTTTCAACTATAGCGGCTTTTTGAAATAGCACTGCGCTGGGTTAAATAAACTCTCATGTGGTTTGTTTAAACGCTTTGTTGTCTTTTTAATAACGTAATAAATTATATTACTCAATATAATAAATACGTTCACCAGCATGTGGACCTACGGTATTTAACGGGTAATAAACTTAGGCTTAGGAATCTGCTCATTTATACGCTTAAGTTTAGGTTTACGCTTAGGCTTGCGCTTAGGAATATGCTTACAATAATGTTCCGCCCCTGTTCTTTGCATTGGCCCTGTCTGTTAAGAAAATACTGAAAAATATCGTCTTTACCGTCTTCTCGAATGCGTTGTTGACTTAGTCAAGTGTTTGGTTATCGAAACACGGCAGTGTTCGCGTTACATTTGAATGCTTGTAAAATGAACGAATCATTTTATAATTCGTCGATTTTGTCAAATCGCAGCCATCAATTTCGCATAAATTTAACACTGCTGGGCGACGCAACTTTGGTACCAGCCGAAGACCTGAAACTTCAACGATGACGTCATTCTTAGTTAAGAAAACGCCAACGATGACGTCATTCGTACCCAAGAAACCGTCCAACGATGACATCATTCTTACTCAAGAATAGTACAGCGATGACGTCATCCTTACTCAAGAGAAGTCCAACGATGATTGGTGGACAATGTCAACTGAAAACAATGTACTTCTCAGGTCTTCTAGCATCTTTCAACTTTCGTTGAAAAGATGATGTCATAGCGGAATTAGAAAAATCATGTTTCGCAGGGCAAAGATTTTACAAAAAACAGCGAATCAAATTAGGACGCAACAGGAACCTGATAATCTTTCCAGCCGCGGCAAAGTAACTTGAAATCGCGATAAAGGTTTGCTAAGTTTGACAGCCTGATTTGGAACTACAAAGCAGCCAATTGCAAACGTTTGTTGTTCTGAAACCGAGTTTGCCGATTGTGTAGAACTTTTCACTGGTGAAGTTGCGTTTCGGACTGCAATCAGCTTGAATAAATGCGTTGGTACTGCAACTTGATTGCGACCAATCACCTGAAATTTTTAAAACGAAACATATAAAGGAAACACTGCCGTGTTCATATTAGGACCGTTGCGTAGCCAACTCACCTTGTTAGGGGAAGCTAACAATTTTTTAGGATGGAGATACAAGGATTATCGTTCATTTATAAGCAAGATTGAAAATTTTCTAGAAGGGGGCAAATCTTTTCGGAGGGGGGGGCTGAGCCGCCCTGGCTACGGGCCCGATGCTTATACCTTTCGAAAATAACTAAATCATACATTACCAACGTTTTCAGATCCTGGTACGCAACCGAGTGGGGCGTAGATTGGATTTCGTTTTTGAAGTTATTACCTAATTCAAAAGCTAGCGACCGTTTGCAAGCGACGGAAGCGCTTAAACTTACGGCTCATGTAAACATTAGAAGCGGAATGTTTTTCTGCGGGACTGCAATAGAGTAAGCTTAAGCTTTGAAGTTACTTGACCTCATATACAATAAACGTTTTTCCGTTCGTTTGAACTGGCAAAAATAGCGGTCCAGAAATGACGTAGACATCGTAAAATCTTGTGGCCAAATCCCGGGTGTATCCTTCAAAGATATTCCAGTAACCAGCATTATTCTGAGCGTCTTGGGGGACAACGTTGCTTAGCAAAAATGATTCGTTTACGGCAGCCTGAAACAGGTTACGTTGAGTAGCCTGAGGGGCATTAGAGGATAGTGGGTGCCATGGGGCAATAAACGTGCGTTGTGCTACGGTTCTGGACGTTTTCAATACTAAAACGTTAAATTGCACGCAAAATTTGCATTTTTTTCATCATCCAATAAGAAAGCGGTTGCAATAAATTCAGTGAACTTATATGGTTATTCACACATGTGAACGAAGTTTTTAGCTATGACTTTTAATGAATTGTTTTTACAGCTGCACGGTTTTCGAACGGGATTTTGACAAAATTTGCAAGTGCAAGTTGCAGCTGCAAATTCGCGGATCAAAAACTTGCTCCACTTTCAACCAAAAAATCAAAAAATTAAACATTTGTGCCAGCGTGCAACCGGATGTGAAAAATACCGGAGCCGGAGGTCAACGAAACTTGCCGCAGCCTGAGCCGGAGGTGAGGCGGAATCAGGTAGTAAAAATGATGGTTAATTAGTTAATTATAGCCAATATCTGCAAAATGTTAAGTTTTTAGGTTTTACGCTAATTTTCTGCCAAATTTCAGCAATTCTTTCCTTAAAATTGTGACGAAAAACAATCAAAACGCGTTAAACAGATACATGTAGCAAAATTATACAAATTTTGCAACCGAAATTGCCGTAATCTCCGGCAAAAATTCTACCGGAGCCGGAGGCCGATTTTCTGCCGGAGCCGGAGGCAGACCTCCGGTTGTACTCCGATTCGTGCTGTACCTGCGAAATTGCGTTATTTGCTGCGCTGGACATATGCCCCCTAGAATAGCCGCTACGTTTATAGTCGGATTTGTAAGACGGTGCCCAAATTCGTGAATCACTACGGTAGCGGCTAAGCTTCCGTCGACCAGGCCCTGAAATTAATTAATCTATATAGTTAAAGCTGGAACGCCTAACATTCGTATTTTTGGCATCGTTTCAATGTAGAACAGTGTTTTACTTCTTTAATCAGAGAAAATAAACGATAACCAATCAGCGTTGGTTTCATACCACTCTTGTTTAGCTGCATTTAACAATTACTATTTTTCATCAGAAAAATACCTTCAAAGTCTTCTATAACCCCCTTATGAAATTGTGGCTGACCCCCCCCCCCCCCAACGCGTACCGACAAGTCGTTGCGGCGTTAAATGTTCGGCGACCCAATCAGGAATTCTGCGACGATAATTGTATCCGAAAACAAAATTTGAATTATTGAAAACGTCCGGTCCGTCTGATGGAACACCAATTTCGTCAAACAGCCCCGAAAGTTGACCTAAAGCTTCAAAATTTCTGCTGAATACAGCGCACGATTGAAGAGGGGATATGAGTCCTGAGCAAAATATTTATTCATTATACTTTACAGGCAAGGGCGCGTTCCCATGAGGGGGGCATTAAGGGTCGTGCACCCAAACTCGGATGGCGCCATCCAAAGTGTCGTTGGAAGTGCCCCCCAAACTCCAAACTGGGGTGCAACGAACCTTAAGTTCCCTTTCGTGGACCACGATGTTATGGAGCTGTGACACATTTTATTGGGGTCCCCTCGGACCCTGTTTGGATGCCGACTATCTTAACGACGGCCCTCACTCTCAATTACCGCCGTCATTCTAGCCAGCTCAACATTCTGGAAGAGCGAAATAACTTTACTAGGGACAGCCGTTGAAATTTTACAAGCTTACAAGCGAGGTTAAAAAATTTTTTAAGGGCAACGTTTCCCTATCAAGATCTAAGCCCAGCTCTGGTAGAAATTCACCTCAAACTTGATATCCTATAAATATTTAGGATATTTGACCAAAGCCTTTGTGTCATTGTTTATATACTGGCCACCAGCAATACGTCCCCGTAGACAGATGGGCCCGGGAGTCAGCAACATTTTGACCCTCTTCTACACTGCAAAAAATGATGAGTCAAATTAACCCTCTCCGAAATAGGCTCTATAGGACTACACAAACTGAGTCAGATTCGACTCCGCCAGAGTCAAATTCGACTCACTAATTCGCACGTTTGACTCTGATGGAGTCGAATTTGACTCAATTTGTGTAGTCCCATAGAACCTATTTCGGAGAGAGTCAATTTGACTCACCATTCTCTGCAGTGTAAAGTCATTAGAAACCCTTGTATGACCCTGCTAAAAAGTTTGAGACACACTAGTAAGATGAGCTGGCTACTGGCCTGTAAAACAAGGTATAAATCAGTGTCAGCGATAAAAATTGGCAAACAAAAATAATTGTTGAACTCGCGTATTTTTTGACAACGAAACCTGAAAAATGAATCCAAAAATTTTAAACCGTTTGTTTTTTAAAATTCTTTTCGGCAATTAAAACTTTCTCAGAATTGCTGCAAGGTTACTATTACAAACTCAATATGAATTACAATAAGTTTCTTCTAAAATATATTATACGAACAATTATTATACTACCATCCACGCCCCCTTTTAGCTTGCTTACCGCAACGAGTTTGAAATATTCGAAATGTAAACATCAAATAACAAAAAAACATTACGTAACCCATTTTAGACAAAGACAAAACAAAGATAAACTTTAAGTTTCCGTTGTCAATTAACTTTGACTGTTGGTAATTTGAAACAACATTATTAACATTAATAGTTATGAGGTCATTAATTATGAAATATGCATTCGCCAGGGTACAACCGGAGGTCTGCCTCCGGCTCCGGCAGAAAATCGGCCTCCGGCTCCGGTAGAATTTTGCCGGAGTTTCCGGCAATTTCGGTAGTAAAATTCTGCATAATTTTGCTCAAAAAGGAATTTCCGAAATTTCGCAGAAAATTAGCATAAACACCAAACTACGTAAAACATATTGCAAGATATTGGCTAAAATTAACTAACTAACCATCATTTTTGCTACCTAATTTCGCTTCACCTCCGGTTCCGGCTACGACTCCGGCAAGTTCCGTTGACCTCCGGCTCCGGTATTATTCACCTCCGGTTGTACCCTGGCATTAGCGTTCTCTTAGGGCTGCGCTATACTCGCCATACGGCGCCGTTCGCTACCGTCCGTCACCACACTGTTTTGTACGTAAGTAATTTGCATACGATTCGCATGGCGTTGAACGGCAATGGATGGCGCCGTACGGGTGATAGACCGCATTAAAATAACGAGTATAGCGTAACCCTTATGTTTCGACACTTATTTTCCCGGGGCGAGGAAAGACAGCAAGACGCAAGAGCGCTAGCAGATCCAGAGAGGGGAGACCACGTCTCTCCGGATTGTAGTATTAAATGTTGAACTTTCATGTTTTAAGCTAAAAGTTATAGTCTTTGCATTGTCCGTACTTTCAAGTTACAGTACTGTTTTGTACTCCAGTCAAATTTAAGAGACTGTACAATTTATTACAGTGGCGTCTGACATTATAACGTGGATGAACCATTAGTTTGAGGACATAAAATTAAAAATGCGTCAATTGCCTACATAGCACGATTTCTTCGCAAAAACGGGGTGTTACAACTTGAAATGCTAACTTTGATTCCTATATAAAACTTTGGTCTGCGTATAAGGATCTGGTGCGCAACGTTTTCCTGTGGTGCTGCAATAGAGTAAAACTTAAGCTTTAGAATAAATTTTTTATAGGCTAAGGTTTAAGCTCATTCTTACGGTTAGGCATAGACTAAGGTTTAGGAATGAGCTTTATTGCTTTGGCCGTGTTCAACACGTTGGCCACAGCTCACATATGCTTTATTGTTTTCAATGCTGAAGCAATAAATCGATTAGGAAAACATTAATTTTACATTTTTCAACATTCAACAACTGTCCGTGCCGAAATAAAAACTTGAAATTTTATAAAACGCAGTTCCAGACCACAACAAATGTTTTTAAATGATCGGCCAATGTATAGAACAGGGTCGGAACAAAAAACATATTCCTAATCCGAATCCTAAGCCTAAGCCTAAGCAAAAAAATTTAAAGTCGACCAAGTTGAAGTGACAGGCAGAATATCGATTCTGAAAAAAACTACTTTTCTTGAAGTTGTCAATATTCAAATTCGCAAGAGAATATTAACACAAATCGAAATTTCAACCTCAGCCGAATTTCAATTGAAATTTTTAGGTCTATCAACCCAGCTAGTATCAGTTATGGTCATAGTGATTTTTTTCATCAATTATATAAAATCGTTGTTTTATACAGGTAATTTCAGCTTTTTCCTAAAACAAATATTCAGCTTTATTATTATTATTATTATTATCGAAAATATGCCCTCAGATTTTCTACATATTATAAA
Source organism: Enoplolaimus lenunculus (assembly GCA_030248215.1). Lineage (NCBI taxonomy): Eukaryota > Metazoa > Nematoda > Enoplea > Enoplida > Thoracostomopsidae > Enoplolaimus > Enoplolaimus lenunculus. Next base: position 24,170 of record JASANG010003072.1, read on the forward strand.
TGTCGGTATTTAAATATTTAGATCATTCGGCACATATAAAGAAGGGGCGAAACGTTTTTCTGTGGGACTAGAAAAGAGTAAGCTTAAGCTTTAAACTAATTTTTCTGCTTGGCTTAGGTTTTGGTTTATGCTTAGGCTTAGAAATATGCTCATTCTTACGCTTAGGCTTAGACTTAGGATTAGGCTTAGGAATATGCTCATTCTTACGCTTAGGCTTAGACTTAGGCTTAGTCTTAGGAATATGCTCATTCTTACGCTTAAGCTTTGACTTAGGCTTAGACTTAGGAATATGCTCATTCTTACGTTTAGGTTAGACTTAGACTTAGGCTTAGGCTTAGGAATATGGTCATTCTAACGCGTAGGTTTAGGTTTAGGCATAGGCTAAGGCATAAGAAAATGTTTGTATTACTGTTCCGCCCCTGCTCTTTACATTGACCGAAACTTCCATAGACAGTTGCCGTATTAAATTTCGAGGTAAAATTTTTATTTTCAAATGGATGAACGCTTTCTAAGCTGCTCGCCTTGCTAGCGGAAGCTCAAAATTGTTTATGATTAAAAAGTTAGCGACTATTTTCAAGCGACGCAAACGTTTAAACTTATGGTCCATGTAAAGATCAGGGGTGCAATGTTTTTTCTGCTGGACTGCTTAGAGTAAGCTTAAATTTTTGACTAATTTTTTGCTTAGGTATAAGCTCAGTATTATGCTTAGGCTTATGCTTTAGGATTATGCTTATACTACTGTTACAGCCCTGTTCTATGCATTTTCACGTCTATTCTGAAATCTGTAACAGTGCCTTTTTATTCTTGTCTGTTTATAAATTTTAGATAAGATATATTTCTCCAAAATGTATAGCTCCGCTGGCGATGTTAAGCTTACTCTATTGCAGTTCCACAGAAAAACGTTCCGCCCCTGATCTTTACATGGGCCAGAATTTGTAAGCATCAGCAAACAAAACATCCTCGATCAGTCGCTGTAAAGATTTGTGGTTTGTAAAATATATACAAAGGTGCGATAAAATTGAATGCAAAAAGCGCTCTTCATTTTGAAGCTACTCTTTGAAATCTTAAACTAAGTTGACTGTTTAAGTTGAAACTAATCCAGCAGCATTAAACTAACTTTACAAATTAACTAAACTAACAGGTAGATTTACGCTTAAACTCATTTAAAATCTTTTTTAGTTATTGTTAAACTTAACGTATTCTTAGATACACATAATTTCTGGACGGCACTTGTTACTTAAACCAAAACAAAATAAGTTTAATTTAAACTCCTGTTAAACTGTAAACTATGTCAGTCTCTAAATTAAACTTACAATTCTAGTTTAGGCAGTCCGTTCGGCCACTAAAGCTTTACTTAACCTAATAACCAAGTTTAGTTAAGCTATAATTTAAGTTTTTAGACAGTATATTTACTGATTCGAAATGGATCATCCACGTAATACTGTCTACGCTACTGTAAAAAATTGTCCTCACATACGAGCCCCTAAGTCTGTAGTTTTGTTGTTTCCAAGTTACATGTCCAAATGTCACCCATATCCTGTGTAGACCCTGCTGACACCGCACACTCTCTCGAAACGACCTATGCCTGGTCACGTTGCCGTCCATACCCATGCTAAATTGTAAATACATTGTTTAAAGGACAACTGTTTTGTCCAGAGTCTGTCAGAAGGGACTCAGCTTATTTCATAACACAAAGTTTGTCGGAAGGAACTTTGCTTTGCAATTATACAGGGTCTGTTCGAAGGAACTCGTATGGTCAGACACTGTGTCCAGACAGTACCTACATTGTCCTTAGTCCCTTCGAAGGACCTGCTGCCAAAATCCACTAGCTAATTACACCTTCTGTGAAGTCTTTATAGCTTAAGGGCATTGTCGTTTTGTCCCGCCCTTAAAACCAGGTGTGTGGACAATTTTTTACAGTACCGTAGACAGTATTACGTGGATGACCCAAAAGTTACAAAACTTGTAAATTAACTGGTGACAGGAGCTGTACATACATGAAAGTATAGAGAGGTACGTGGCCCGGGAGGAATTTAGCTTAACGCAAGCTTAGTTAAAGCTCAGGGTTAGACTTGGCTTTAAGGCTTGTGACTAAATCCCGGGTGTATCCTTCGAAGATATTCCAATAACCAGCATTATTCTGAGTGTCTTGGAGGACAACGTTGCTTAGCAAAAAGTGATTCGTTCACGGCAGCCTGAATCAGGTTACGTTGAGACTTTAGGCTAATCTTTTCAGGGCCTGTAGCCAGAGGGGTATCAGTGGGTAGTGAGTGCCATGCGGCAATAAACGTGCTTTGTGGTTCGGTGCTGATGTCTTCAAATTGTAAGGGTTGCGCTATACTTTTTTGAGGTGCAGCGACGTCTGTTACCCGTACGGTACAGTCCGACGCCGTCCGTCACCGTGCAGTATCGTACACGAATAACTGACGTACGATAATGTATGGTGACAAACGGCGCTGTACGGGTGACTGAAGCATTAACACAATTAAATAGTATAGCGTAACCCTTATGTGTTGAGTAACCAATCAAAGGGACAAAATGTTATAAAGATGTGATTAATAACCAATATAACTGTTTTGTGAGGGGTTGAGACCGCAATTCGTATCGAATAGTAATTCGAACCAGAATATTTCAGGCGTCAGTTCAACGTTAATTTCTTGCCATACCTCGGGGCAAACCGCAGATCAATGCGTATATAGAACGCGAATATATAGTTACAAATATAGTTTGTATGAAATATTGAAAGACAAAACGGGACTGATATATGATGCTAGCAGACAACTACTTTTTGGAATGCCATATTCGGTTACATCGCAGAAAAAATGTCAGCTAACACGATCCTTCTATTTACGCTTTCTGCTATGTAAGTGGGGCCATATTATTTTTTGTTACTTTTTAAAAAACAAGACAGGGTGATAAGAACTGCCAAAAATCACTGAAATTAATTTATCGTTTCTTTAGAAACATTCATAGCTTATCAAATTTCGTTTCATATTTGGGTTGTTATTTTTTCAATCGTACGAAAATATATTTTGCATCTCGCAGTGCGTTTTTTTCACACGCCCATAACCAGTCCCGGATCTTGAGGCGGCATCAAAAAATATTTTCAATTTCCTACCATTTTGTGGTCTTGCGCAGAATGTTTACCAGATGGTGATAGGCCTTGTAACGTTTGAACCAGTATAGTCGGAACCTAAAGGAATGTTGCAATAGATTCTCAGTATCTAATAACCTTACAAATAAAATAGTAATTGCAGAATAATATTATTGATGGGGTCAACCAGGGTGCAACCGGAGATGAAAAATACCGGAGGCTGAGCCGGAGCCGGATTTCAACGAAACTTGCCGGAGCCGGAGGTCAACAAAACTTGCCGGAACCGGAGGTGAGGCGAAATTAGATAGTAAAAATGATGGTGAATTAATTAATTTTAGCCAATATCTGCAATATGTTGTTAAGCAGTTCGATTGTACGCTAATTTTCTGCAAAATTCCGGAAATTCTTTCCTGAAAATTGTGAAAAAAGTAAAACGAAACGCGCTAAACAGATAAATTGTTCACCATTATGCAAAATTTTACTACCGAAATTGCCGGAATCTACGGCAAAAAATTCTACCGGAGCCGGAGCCGGAGGCTTATTTTCTGCCATAGCCGGAGGCAAATCTCCGGTTATACCCTGCTATCCACAATAAGGTGCGTACATGGTGTGGAAAAAATGTCTGTCGATACTCAGAATGGAAATAGTAGTTTTGTATTTTCGAAAGTGAAACCGAAATTTAAATTGTTAATTTTAAACGTTAAAATCAAAACCTTAAGCGAACTCAAAACGCAAAATTAACATTTCCATATGCTCTAAATTTTAGATACTCAAATTCCCTTTGAACTCTAAAGACCAAATTAAGTAAAGAGAAATTGATACAAACTTTTTTCCGTTTTTATTTTGAGCAAAATTAATAAACAAAATTAAAATTTCCGATTTGGGAAAATAAAAATTGCTTTATATTCATAAATTTGTTTGTGAAAAGCAGAGCAAATATCATGATGCAAGGATTATTAATTGTAACTGCAGTTAGTATCGCGCTTGTAACGTTTTTAAATTTCACAGGTAAATTAATCATTTATGTATACCATTGGCTGAATGCTATGCGCTTCGCAATATGAAATTCTAGCCGTTCGCAAAACGTATCACTAAGGTCAGGGCACGTATTTTTAAATGTGTATAGCACCTATCACTAGTTGGGTTTTGTGACTTTTGAACCACTGATTGCTGAGGCTCATAATTTAGCACATTTTTCGCATATGACTTGCTCTACTCCTGCAGCAATTTTGACTGCAACAACTGCAACAGCTAATGAGTTTGAAAACCTATTACTAAAGCTGATGATAGTTGCTAAATCCATTTGAGAATATGGGACCAGGTTTAAAGGATCGCGTTATAGTTGTCGTGATGTCTTTACAAACTGTTCTGATCACAGGCGGTAGTTCACGTGTGTTGCCGTGCCATACCGAACGTTGTTAATCTGACTAGACGTCTTTGCTGCTTGCGTTCATTGTAGCCAAAAATGAACTGAATTGGAAGTGAACACAATTTCTGTGTACTCAACTGCAGCCTAATTTTACTCGCAATGTTTTTACTGATGCATCCTAATTATTTTTGATCTTAAAATGTCGGCTGTAATATACATTTTAATTTTATTGTTTTTTGCTTGATCTAAATATTCCCAGCTGTGAAATGCGTTAATTTTGAACGAAATTTCTCAATAAATTCAAGCAACTATGAAACTACGAATTCGAACTAGCGAGCAGATGATATTTTATGACAATTGCAGTGTGTGCCCTACGCTAGTCATGTGTTGTTAAATCTTGATCTATACTTAGTAAAATAGTCATGCGAATCTATTAGTATCAGTCTGGTACCAAATTTAACATCCATTGACGTCTTTGTGTTTGTTGAAGCGCCATATGTTTTTATTTTTTTTCGCTTTTATGACCCTAACCCTGTTCAACACATTTAAGCCTTAGGCTTAGGCTTGAATTCAGGATTAGCCTAAGTAGCAGCTTAGGCTAAGGCAGGGAAAAGCTTTTCATTAGCCTCAGACTAAGCCTTAGTCAATGTTTAAAACCTCTGACGGGGAGGTGTACACGCGCCCTGTACCCGTATTCTCAAACATATATAACACCTATCACCAGTACATTCGAATCAGTAAATTTTGACTCTCAAAAATCAGCACATTTTTCAAATTGTCTATTTCCATCAAATTTTGACGTCTGCAACTACAGGAGTTCGCGAGTATAGTAGCCAATCACTGACTGGTAGTAGGTGCTATACGCATTTCATAACATGAGACCAGGTATCAAGTGTCGCTTACTCCCAGTTGAGAATATTGGTGCTGGTTTTAAATTCCAGCCGCGTACCGACCTTGCGCACCGCGAGAGTCACCAGGAGCACAAACCCACGTCTGTGTATGCAACTCAAGTTATTGTGACGATTTGCCTTCGGTTGGATCTGTTACTCCTGGCCGTGCCGTAGTGTTTACTTCGACGCTATCCGGAAAACGACTACAACGAACTGAACTCCTGTTAGAAACTTCGCAAATCGGCAGTAAGTAGATTCAGATCCTCCTTGCCAGACTGGAACCAGGAGTGAGACAAGCTCTGGCTAAGAAGAGTTTGTCTTTGTTTCAAGAGTTTCAACTTCGCTTGTAAGTCACATGAGTAGAAAATTAAGCACAAACCAAGTAGAAATTTTAATTAAATGCTGCTGTTAACAGGAAGAAATTCAGGCTTTTAATTAATACTAAACCAAACAAATATATTGCGCTTAAAAACAAACGAAATTTTTTTTGAACTTGAAATGAGAAAAATTAATCTGCCCCCACAAAAACACCAGTGTCGAACAATTTGACAGTATTAAACGAAAAGAGAGATTGGTAATATAAATGGAAGATTAAAAATATGCGTTACGTGATTAATATTTCCTAAACTTTATATTAATATTTTTTTATAGTTAATATTAATAATTCTCTAAAGTAGTTTATAATAATAATTTTGCAAAGTTTATATTAATATTTTTTAAAGTTTATATTTATAGTGTTCTAAAGTTAATGTTAATAATTCTCTAAAGTAGTTTATATTAATAATTTTACAAATTTTGTGTTAATATTTTTTTAAAGTTTATATTTATAGTGTTCTAAAGTTAATATTAATAATTCTCTAAAGTTTATATTAATAATTTTACAAAGTTTATATTAATATTTTTTCAAGTATATATTTATAGTTTTCTAAAGTTTATATTAATATTTTTCTAAAGTTCATATTAATAGTTTTTCAAAGTTTATATTAATATTTTTCTAAAGTATATATTCATATTTTCTAAAGTTTATTTTTATATTTTCTAAAGTTTATATTATATTTTCTAATATTTGTATTAATACTTTTCTAAAGTTTATATTAGTATTTTTGTAAAGTTTATATTATATTTTCTAATATTAGTATTAATATTTTTCTAAAGTTTATATTAATATTTTCTAAAGTTTATATTAATATTTTTCTAAAGTTTATATTAATATTTTCTAAAGTTTATATTAATATTTTTTCTAAAGATTTATTAATATTTTTCAAAAGTTTATTTTCATATTCTTCTAAAGTTTATATTGATAATTTGATAAAGTTTATATTAATATTTTCTAAAGTTTATAATATGTTTTCTAAAGTTCATATTAATATTTTTCTAAAGTTTATATTAATATTTTTCTAAAGTTTATGTTTATAATTTTGTAAAGTTTATATTAATTCTTTCTAAAGTTATATTAATATTTTTCAAAAGTTTATATTGTAACAACGGTACAGTATAGAGGGTCGGCACTTCAAGGAACGCCTTCCAATACTGCCGGTTACCTAAGCGCACAACTAATGAACTCTTAATTAATTCCATAAAAGCTTTCACACGCTTATCCAAAAATTCTCAATTGGCACACGCAATCCACAGTAGGGTTATAACTACTTGAAAAATAAGCACGATACCCGAAGGCAAATTATAATACTGGGATGTCGGTCAGGCCTATCACACCACTAACTATTTTCTGTGTCACTACAAATCAGGCCCAAAATGTTCCCGCTACAGGCAGGTAAATGTACGACTAGGATGTCTGTCGAGACTATCACACCAGAGCTCACAGTATTTTCACTAGGCCACGATGCGGCTCAACTACTATCTTCGCAAAAAATCGCTCACAGACCTTTAGGTCCGTAAAACTCAGGCTCAGCAGCCACAAAAACACAAGTTACGTCCGCTATGAAAGGCAAATCGTCAAAATTAAGCCGGCACCACTTTGCTGCAAAACTATCGACTGAGTCACAAACAGCCCTCAACACTTCAGCGTAAAACTATAACTGAGCTCTAAACTAACTCCAACACCCCGGCAGCACTATGCTGCAAAACCAGAACTGACACACTTTGAGCTTGAAACCGCCACTTTTATACTCATAATTTGAAAGGTTACTTCGATTCTTTGAATTCGCTAGAAACCTTTAAAATTCTTAAAACTTCGTTCAACATTTAACAAATTCGAAGAAACGTGGATTTTTAAAACAACTGTTAGCTTAAATCTAGCACAAAGTTCGCGGAATATGACAATGTTTGAGTTTAAAAATTTAATTGCTAAAAGTTTGATCTTTTAAAAATTAAAAATTTTCAGAAATATTTTATTGTTTTGGCTGAAATACCTCAAATTAAAAATAATTGTAACGGAAAAATGATATTCACTAGAGTAATTAAAAAGGAGACGTGGTCGCTGCAATTCTCAAAAGAATTACAAATATCTCCATGACTAATTAAATGCTCATTGAGAATTTACTATCTTTTCGAAAGTACGTAATTTTAAATTCGAGCCTTTATATGCATGTAAACGCTCAGGTATCGCTACGCTACAAGCCGCTCACTGACACCATTCGAAAATTAAACTGTACCAGCGTAACATCGTACACAGTAGAACCATTAGATTGTTAACACGCCCTAACGTAATCGTTTTAAACTTTAAGAATAAAACCTATGAGACCTGTATTACAAAGCATTGTACGAAAACAAGATTTATATAATGCACGCATATGCTATGTTTAAAAACCGCTACTACTGAATGCATAATCCAGGCTCATGACGCGCACAAACATAATGTATTATTGCCAACATGTAAATACAATACCGCAGCTGTGTATGCCGCATGCATTATATACAACCATGTACATTCTGAACGCAATGAAATCTTACTAGAATATTCAACAACAACATAACTTTGCCTACACGATCATAAAATGCACATTGAAAATTAAACACAAACGCTCCTCACATAACAACAACAACCTATTCACCTTAAATAAGAGAAAACCCCTGTAAGCAAACCTCATAGAGGGGAATATAAATAAAATAATCGTCCCCCCTGCTACAATATTAATATTTTTCTAAAGTTATGTTAATATTTTTCTAAAGTTTATATTAATATTTTCTAAAGTTTAAAATAATATTTTTCTAAAGTTTTATTAATATTTTTCTAAAGTTTATATTAATATTTTCTAAAGAGTTTATATTAATAAGTTTCTATACATACAATTATTAATTTAGTAATTTTAGATGAATCTGTGGTCAAACTTGTAGTTGATCTGAACGTTTTGCACCAACGGATAATGGGATTTGGAGGCTGCTTTACTGACACAACAATTATTAATATGAATATGACGTCATCGGCAACTCAAGATGCACTGATTAACTCATATTTTGGTTTAAACGGTACGACTCAGCGTATGGACCAAATGATAGCACCTTTACAGTGATACGTTTTGTTTGTATTTTCATTATTGCAAAATCCCGCATCCGATAGCAATAGTTTATAGCTGCTAGGCAGCTGCGAGGCGATGACTCCTGTCTTTAACCACAAGGATAACGGACCGGCCCTTTTAACACCACAACCAAAGATTGAAAACTGATTTTCAGGGTCTCAGTTGACTCTGGGACGCATCCCAATGGCCAGCACTGATTTTGCGTCGCACATTTATTCGTACGACGACGTCCCAGGCGATTTCAATTTGAGTTACTTTTCGTTATCTCCTGAAGACATTAATTATAAGGTAAGAAGGTTTTTAAATATTTTAAAATTTTTTGTTTTTTCACAATAAAAACTTAATTAACTGGTTTGAAATTTTCTGAAACCTAAAGGTCGCAACAAATGTTTGGTTCGTTTGCTGCGTTGGATTGGAATAAAGATTTTCAATGCTAAAGCAGGCATGGCTGTGGCCCCCAAAGGATTCTGGGGTCGATGCCTCTTGCGATGATCAAAATGTTTTTCAAATTGTTTAAAATCTGTTAAGTAGCAGTCCTTCTTTGAAATGGACTAACCAAATAGGGTACAATGGTGGCTGCCCGGATCCGGACATTTTAAAACTGATGTTTGTGTTACCAGATACCAATGATACGTAAAGCAAATGCTTTGTTGCCTGCCGATCATCAACTGAAGCTTTTCATTAGTCCGTGGTCGGCGCCGGCATGGATGAAAACAAGTGGAAAAATGCAGGGTGCCGGGACACTTAAAGGTGCCCCAGGCGGTCAGTATCATAAAACGTGGGCGAAATACTTTGTAAAGTTAGTTTATTAAACATAAACGTTTTAAATTTAGCCCAAAATCGCCATGAATATCTCACAGAAAACGCAAGAAAGCCATAAATTGCAATAATTTTTGAAATGTTTTGGTTAAAGCTAATTTTAGGATGAAGGAATTACTCGAAAACTACGTATTAGAACATATTATTTACCTGTATCTGAGCTTAAGCCTTTGTTGCAACCAGAGAATTTTTTCGAAATTATTTCACTAATTTTAAGCAAAATATTTGTAAAACTTAAATTTTAGTTTTTTTATTAAAATCTAAGTATTTTGCAGAACCTTAGACGCGTACACAGCTGAAAACATTTCAATTTGGGGTTTGACAATTGAAAACGAACCTACTGCCGGCTACCAAGCGTTATACACGTTTCAAGCAATGGGATTCAACGCGTCTACTGAGCGTGATTTCATTGCTGTAGACTTAGGCCCAGCACTGCATGCTGGGGGCCATAGCGATAAGGTCGTTATGATATGTGATGATCAACGATTCTTAGTTCCACAATTTGCCGATTATGTATGATTTCCATGTCTTAGTGATTCAAACACACTAAATTTATTATATTAGGGTTTTGTTTAGGCTTTTACGTTTAGATTTAGGCTTAGTCTTAGATTAGCTACGTCATAATATGGGTCACTGTAATACGGTTATCATGTTGTGATCAACAATTTTAAGTCCATTAACTTGCAGATTATGTAAAAACTGGGCTGTGGGTGACGTCAACCGTTGAACAAGTTCGGAATAAAGTATTTCTTTAGGCTTTTGTTGAGGCGTAGGTTTAGATTTAGGCTTAGGTTTGGACTCCTCAAACTCTGACTTTAGACACACGTTCTACGTTTTGGATTTAACTTAGGCTTGTGTTTGTGCGGTCTTATAAGCGGCCGGACAACGCGTTAAGGTGGTAACGATTTGTGAAATGACCAATGATGTTTGGTTCCGGAATTTGCTTATTAGGACGACTTGGTAGGGATAATAGGGATCGGCCATAGAACAAGTTAAGATAAAACTGACAGGCCTTCAGGCGCAAGCTTAGGTTTAGGTTTAAATTTAGGTTTAGGCAGAGTGTTTTTATGCTGTCTTTATAAACTTAGTTCGAAGCTATATTTAGGCTTGGCTTGAAATTTATGGTTAGACGTCGGTTGAAGCTTATTTTAGGCGTAAAAACCGTCTTATGCGGGGTTCACGTTATAACTGGGGCAGTTGGGTCACGTTTTGTCACATGTTGATTCCACATCAACATAACTTTTTGTTACCATCATATGATACGGACAGACAAAAGTTGAATATCATGTGATATTGCTATACAAAGCACGGGTATTCATGTTATCTCAGCATACAAGTGTTCGAATATCACGTGACATAATCAGACGTATTGTTGAATAGCATATGATATTCCAAATTACCAGCATATATGATATATTCAAAGACGGATTTGTAGTATCATATGATATTCCATTATGTAGTTTAAGAGGTATGCAATCCGCTAAAATTTTGAATATTCCCTCCCAAATTCGAATTTTTGTGCCAAAATTTGAATTTTCCCGCCAAATTTTGAATTTTTGCGCCAAAATTTCAATTTCCCGCCAAAAATTGTGTTTCCCACAAGATTTGAATTTCCCGCCAAAATTTGAATTTTCCCACTTGAATTTGAATTTACCGCCAAAATTTGAATTTTTAACCAAAATTTGAATTTTCCCGTCTAAATTTGACTTTGCCGCCAAAATTTGAATTTTCCCGCCAAAAATTGGATTTCCCGCCATAATTTGAATTTCCCGCCCCAAATTTGAATTTTCCGCCAATTATATGTCGATTAGTATCATATGATATTCCAAACCTAGTTATGCAACTGACTCAGTAGACATTTTCAAAATGATCATATGATATTGACAGATAACGTAGAGAATATCATATGATATTGAAAGACAAAACGTGACCGATACGTGAGGTTAGCAAACAACCACTGTTTTTTGAATATCATATTGGGTTACATCGCAGACAAAATGTTACCCAATATATACAACGTGACAAAACGTGTCCCAGCTGCACCATTTATAACGTGAACCCCGCATTAAATTTAAAACAAATATTGTGTATTTTTTAAGATTTTAACTTATCCGGAATCAGCGAAGTACGTTTCAGGCATAGCGTTACATTGGTACGGCGACGTATATTCTCCAATTCAAAGTCTTGGTATGCTTTATGTTGATATATATGGAAGTTTATAAAATAGTCAGAACAAAACAATATAATTAATAACTTAGCTTTTCTTGGCATAAATTTCAAGAAAAATAATAAAACTGGGCAACTCTCAACATAAGAATCTACCGAAAATCCACATTACTCAAATCAAATTTTAAACTTTAATTGTTTTATTCCTTTCAAATATATAATAAATCTGATTGGGTGTCTTTGCTTTATATGTTTCGAAATTTTATCAAATTTGTCTAATACTAAAAGCAATTCCTTAACAACCTATTCTTCTCAAACAATTTCCTAAATCCGTCACAGATAAAACTTTCAATCTTTTTATTAGTAACAAATTAGGCTCCCTGTCGAATTTCGACAGTACTACACTGTAAACTTCAGTGAGTTGATTTTAACTCAGAATGAGTTAAATCACTCAGTCTGAGTTAGGACTATCACAACTCAGAATCTTGAGTTGATTCAATTGATTCTGAGTTAATTAACCAAGTCACCCAGAGTCAACTGAACTCAGAGTGAGAATCAACACAACTCAAAGTGAGTTAATGTTTACTGCTATTAATTCAGAAATAACCAACTCGCTAGCTAAATTGATTAATCAACTCATTGGAATTTACAGTGTAGATGATTAAATCTAACAAATTTTTGCGTTGACGATTGTTTTGGCAACATACTTTATGCAGTTAATACAACTCGATTTAATAATGAGCCAGCAACGTCTGAAAACAGCATACAAGTAGGGCAAAGCACTAGTGGATGGGCAGTCAGTTCCGGTGACACGTCAACAGAGATTTTAGACAACAAAGTTCCTTTTTACGGTTCGCATCCTATATTCAATTTAGTCATTGAGATGTGCTTACTGTACGCTTTTAAAAACGACAAAATGGATAAGTAATTATTTGACACATACTATATTAGTAGTAATGAGTCGCACTTGAGTAGGGTTTTGGAAATCCAGGAAATATCAACCATTGATTCTACTGTTTACATCGGTTGATTTTAAGATTATACGCATTCAATGCATCCTGCACATTTTATGCTCAATACTGAAGCAACGAATGGAGCACTACCGTGGGAAATTCCGGGCGTTGTGCTTGGAAGTTGGCACCGAGCCCAAAAATATGCTAAACATATTTTAGATGTAAGCGAGTTTAAGTGTATACGGCTATTGGTCTTTGATGTCGATTGAATCTGAGTCCGCTACTTAGCCATATCCTTAGCATATCCTCTGTGTTATGATAATTGGAAACCTAAAGCATAAGCCTATGCAAAAAACTTAGTCTTAAACTTTATTCTATTGCAGTGCCGCGAGAAAACAGAACGCTTTTAAAAGTAACATTGACCGATTCGCAACATATTTTAGGTGTGGACGTAGGCTGGAGTTCGATAAGGGGTTAAGGATTTTGTGTGACAAACTGAAGCCGTATCTAAACACCTCTGTACAAAAATCATTAAGGGGGGCTGACAAATGATGCCCCACGGTCACAACCTTGATTTTAGGATATCAATCATTGGGTTTCGGGCTGGATGGACTGGAATTTTGCAGTGGACCTTAACGGCGGTCCAAGTTGGGTCGGAAATCGAGCAGATGCTCAGATTGTTGTCAATGCGAGTGGTGATGAATTTTTGAAGCAACCAATGTATTATGCGATGGCTCATTTCAGGTACCGCAGGGCGTCTGGTGGGTTCGGCAAGTACCCGGTATGGGTGTATACAAGAGGGGATAAGGATGAAATATTCGCCCGCCCCCCTTAAATTTATGGAGACTCAAAAAAGCGCATTTCCAGGCTGTATGCGGACATTTTTTATTAAGCGCTAAAATGTCCGCACACAGTTTCGCAATAACAGTATGCCTAACATTTTTAAGACTGTATAGGAGTACGATGGATGTGCGGAATGCACGTATGGTAACGTGTGAGTGACATTGTAACTTCAGATACATTATTAAAAAGCTTTAAAACCTGTCTCTAAGTCTCCTGAGCCCTTGTAAGAAATAGTTGTTTTGAAACAGTTTATTTTATGTAAATAAAGCTAAGCGTACGCGTAAGCCTAAACCTAATCAATATTATCAATATTTAAAGAAATGACTTCAATTGGAACTGATTAGTTTTCAGTAAATTCGTACGTCCCGGAGTTTATCGCATTAAACAAGAGTTAACTCCTCTTCCGGATCAAAATATGTTCACTGAAATCACAGCTTCAAGCTTCGTCGACCCTGCTACTGGGAACATAATCGTGATTCTGTTGAACAGGTACGAAAATAGGCATAAACGAGGGGGGTTGAAATCAGGTTTTGGGCCGAAACCTAAATCCTGTAAAGTTTGTTTATAAACTCTCATTTAGAAATTGTGGCCGACGTAAAGATCAGGAGCGGACCGTTTTCACGTGCCACCGCTTTAATGTAAACTCAAACTTTAGATTAATTTTTTGCATAGCATTAATAGATATAAGTCTATCCTTACGGTTTAAGCTTTTAGGAATATGCTTATACTGCTGTTACTTCCCTGATCTTATACACTCTAGGATTTGTTTACACAAATCGTGTAAGGTCAAGGGCGTATCTTTGGGAGGTGTCAAACCCGCTATTTGTGAATTTAACCCAAAGGTTTTTTAAACTTTTTTACTGTATGAAACAATAAACCAAGCTCAAAGTTATTAGGATACCATATCCCCTTTGAAAAAGCAAGCTAAGTCCGCGATTTTGGTCAAAATTTGACTTAACCCTTCCCTGCATAGAGTATTTATTATCAGCATTACATGGGAATGCGTAGTTTTTACACCGTGTATTTTCTCTTCGAAATTGATTTTTCGACAACCATCCTATTAATTTCATTATTGTCAGAGGTCGAATTATAAGTCATGTCTCTGCAACCAAGCCACTGTTTTAATGTTATAGCGACAGCGAAAATCCACGTACAGTCCATGTTGCTCAAGCGTTCACCGAAGACAACACAAAATCATCGCTTGTGTTGAATATGGAACCAAGTTCGATTCAAACGGTGATTTGGAAAACTGCATAGAAAAGTTTGAAATTTGATTAAAAATTGTTTAAAAAATGCTTAAATTTGCTAAAAAACATTAAAAACATTACAAAACATAACAGAAAAGTGCTATAAAAATGTTAATAAAAATTGCTAAAAACAGTAAAAAAATTGTAAAAATTGTACCGAAATTTCCAATTTTAGATGAAAAAATATCATTTATTAATGCCTTATAAGCCAAAGAACTACTCTATCTTGGGCCCCCTACTACGGCTAGTTTTTGCTATTTTTCGCACATGATCTACTAAAGACGTTCTGTCAAATTTTAAAATAGTCATTTTAATATATATTCATTATTATTTTGTCTTCTCTCGTTTAAAAGATTATCTTTTTTTCAGTAATTTTTGCTTGTTTTCTATTAACATTTTCATTCTTTCAGTATTGACAAATCGTGAGCAAACGGTTATAAACGCGTGTAAACTAAAAAAAACAATGCCATGGTTTGTTACTTTTTTGTGTGTTAATTTTTAAAAACAACTAAACATGGCTTTGTGTTTTATATTTCACACATTAATATTGCTTTTTTTACTTAAATTTTGGCCTTTTGCAAAAACCGACACCTTTTACTGCCGTTTTGCAAAAACAAAAACAATGAACAATGGCACTGCGCGTGCCCAAAAGATTAACGAAACGTTTCGTTTTATTGTTTTTATTTTAAATTATATTAAAAGGGTTTGAAAAATATATTTGAGGGTGAAATGAGATATGAATTAGTTTTACTGCGTGAAAGAGTTTTGTTTTACCTTCAAAATACTTAGCTCTATTCATTTCAAAGTTTGGCATTTTTGAACAAAATTTTCGCTTAACATATTTTATCGTAACGTTTTTTGAAAAAAGTATTTTCAAATTTCAGCTGCAAGTTTGGTTTATTGCTTTTATAATCAAATCACAAGCGCAGAATAGCACCGTTTAAGTCAAACTGTAAGAAGAGATTTTACTTCAGAAGTGTATGATTTTAAGGGCCAATGTAAAGAAAACGGGCGGACCAGTATTATAAACATATTTCTAAGCCTAAGAAAGCCTAAGCCTAAGCCTATGCCTTATAATGAGCATATTTCTAAGCCTAAGCCTAAGCCTAAGCCTAATAATGAGCATATTTCTAAGCCTAAGCCTAATCCAAGTTAAAATTAGTCTAAAGCTTAAGCTTATCCTTTTCTAGTCTCACAGGAAAACGTTCCGCCCCTGATCTTTACATGGACCATTTTAAGGATAGGTTGGTTAAAGCCTGTAATCACCTCTGAGCGTATGCCTTATTTAAATTTAAACCTAAGTAATCACTGAGCCAACATAATGAGTTATAATAAATATTAAATATTTATTACGCACCGGTTTTATTCTAAAGCCGGTAAAAGTTCCTATTTTCAGGTTATATAATATACATAGAATACACACTGCAAAAATAGTGGATCAAATTGACTCTCGCCGAAATAAGCTCAACGAGACTACACAAACTGGGTCAAACTTGACTCCACCAGAGTCAAACGTGCGACTAGTGAGTCGAATTTGACTCAATTTGTGTAGTGCGGTAGAGCCTATTTCGGGGAGAGTAAATTTGACTCATCATTTTTTGCAGTGCTTATATAAATATATATTCATATATAACTATATAGATAATATATATAAATATATTATATTTATTTTAGACGCAGTTATATATGAATATATTATATTTATTTTAGACGCATCACCCCCGCTGCCTGATAATATGATGAGACCCCTAGGATGCCCACCAGTTTATGTCCAATTTACTAGAAAACGAAATTAGCAAAATTTTGGTTTACACTGCCATTTTAAATTTCCGATCTGTTACATTTTTCAGTGCTAAAAACTTGAATGGACCTAGCATTCGTTTCGCCTAAGTAGGTTCTTCCGCGTCCATTTTTTAAGAGACTGCAAAACTTCACCAGAGATTTAGCCCTGCGCCCAAAAATCGTTACTATAGACGGCCCATGTTCCTTTAAGAGACGTCCAGATTTCTGGTGGGTCTATAACAGAGTAGGTTTAGATTCTAGATTTCATTTTTTGCTTAGGCTTAGGCTTAGGAACACACGTTGCAATGCTTAGGCTAGGGATACGCTTAATCTACTGTTACGCCCCTAAAAGTAACATTGGCCCTATAGGCTATAGAAGGCTAGTAAATTTTCCAGCTGGGGCAACGAAATAAACCTTAGCTTAGAATATTTGCAATGCTGTAGAACAATTTTTAGCCCCGGTAAGACGAACATGTCCGTAGTCGTTTTGGCTTCTACACTTCCCAGTATTCGAGTCCCCAAGGCAGACCACAACATTCACATCATCGCTGCCTGTGTACATTCTAACGTTTGATTTACGTGTCACCCCCGCCTTACTATTCAGTCAAATATGAATGAGTGAATATCTATGTCAAGTGCTCTTAAACAGTACAATTTTACCGTACATCCTTTTGTATTAACATTCACACCCAGGCGCCTGTCACCCTTACCGTTAATTTTGACTCGAAACAAAAACATTTTCTTTTTTCTGTTTATTGTTTTTTCACCTAAATATTACACAAAATGAAGTAAAAATTCTTAAAATCATTTGAGTAACCAGAAAAAAATTATTAACTTCGGCTTCTTCGACTGATCAAGCCTGTGATTAATTGCCGTGGTCAATTTGACTGATGGGACCATAACATTTTTTTGCACGAACCTAGAAATGATACAAATTAACGCCGATAACTTTATATTTTGTAAAAAATGGTTCAAACAAACAATCTTATTGAACGGTACAAACCTTTGCAAATTTTCAGTGGCTCAGTGGAAAAATACCAAAATGTCTGCTCACGATTCTGCCTCAGACCGCAGAAGTTGATTTTTGTCGGCAGGAGCCGGAGGGATTACTTTGGTATAATGCAGCGTTCACGTTATAACTGGGGCAGCCAGGAACACGTTTTGTCGATGTTTTACAATAGCTGATGACATTGCGTCTGCACGTTAATTCGTTGTCAGATTTCAAAAATTTGAATTGTCTGCTATCCTGATGTAACAGTCACCGGTTGCACCGCAAGATCATATGACGTATATTTTGTATTTTGTCTGTGACTGTCAAATGATACACTTGCATACCTGAGGATGTATTAAAACCAAATGGTTCCATTGAATATCATATGATACTAGAATTTGAAATTTGAATTTTTCAAACCTACTGTGAGCTTTAACAAACGAAGCGTAAATCTTGAGTCTACAAAATGTAGATCATTCTGAAGGTGTTCTTATTTTGCCTTCTCAACAGAATATCGATATGAATGTATTATAGTTGCAATAGGTTTCACATTTATATGCTCATTGCTAAACGCCGGCTTACATTTGAATTGTGTGGCTGAACAAAAATAGAATTTAAAAATTGCAAAAATATTCTAATGAAAAATATTCTAATTTATGTTTAACACGTATTCCTTTGAAGATTGACGAATGACGAAAGCGAAAACAATCGTCACCGCCTCTGTGGGTTGAGACAAAAACAAAAACTTTCTTCGTAACCAATCAAAATTAGGCTGCCGCGTTCTTGGTTCTGATTTGCTACTCTATTTGTCTTTAAGGTTTTAAAAAGCGTTAAGCCGTATTCATACGTGCATGTTTTTGCAGCAAAAACTTGCACGTGGAACTTGCATGTGCAAGTTTGGTCACAAATTAGCTCTGAAGTTTTTACAGCTACAATGTATTCACTGGAATTTGTGCTACTGAATTTAATTCGCACCTGTGAATGCAGTTGTAAGTCGCTTCAATTTCTTGCACTTGCAGTTTGATTGGTTAATCGGAATGTTCCTTTGAAAACACTTGCCGCTGCAAGTATTTCGTGCAAATTGCAGCTGCGAGTTCTCGTTGTACAAACTTGCACGTGTGAATGGGCATTTAATTTATTTTTTTTATTTTCAGCCGAAATTATGCTTAAACTTTATATTATACTTGTTATCGGCAGTAGTTGGCATCAAAAATCGACTCTTACAGCTGCGATTGTAAATCACGTAATTACTCCGTACATTCGTCCCAATGGCTTACCTCTGCCTTGTGGCTATGGAAACCCTTGCCCGTCAACAGCGATGATCTGTGATATGCGGCAACAATTTCCAAATCGAACCGTATGCTATTATTTCGGAAGCGGTCCTGAGTTTGTCAAACACAGCTCGTTCCAGGTTTCTGATCACGGCTATGAAGAGCTCGCAGGCAAGCCAACGAAATACACCCCTCCTAACCTGCGGCGACAAACTACAATTATTCGGTACCCAGAAAAAATACAAACTGTTCAACTAGGGGCTCCAGTGTTGTATCCCACCCAACAAGTCCCATCTCGATCGGCAGGCCGGACTCGAAAAAGTCCGTTCGTACGAAGGGGTCGGCCTCATCTGCCACAATTTCAAACGCCTCCTTCGGTAGTTAATAAGCTTCCTGAAACGCTGCCAAAGCTGGTACCTGATATTCCGGATCCTGGTATTCCGCCTAGCGTTTTACGAGTTCTAGGAAGCGATGAAGAATTCGCAACAACTCCAAGCATTTCGGCTCAAAATTTCGACAAAGTTTCACCCGTCCCAGGGGATTCGCGTACCCGAGCTCTGAGTCAGGGGCCAAGCCAGTCCCATCGAGAAAGCCACCTCCTCTCAGAGTTAGACAATCCCGTCCCTAGAGGCGCCCGGTATTTTAACCATCGTTCAAATCGAGGACTATTTGAAAATCAATTTGACTCGCATTTGAATCACGACGATTCAACTGAAATGTATCCTAAGCAACGTAATGCAATTCCAGACAGTGTATCACACTCTTCTCAAGATCGACCCCCTCCAGTACGACCGTCGTATCAGATACGCACTCCTGGGGGTCGGCGACCGAAAACACCAGTTGTACTCCGGTTGAAAAAGTACCCAGGGGGCAGTCATCCCCCTTTGCCCGTTACTCGGAAAACATCAAAGACTCTTCCGCCGCAGCTTCAAAGAGCAAAGCCGAAAGTATACTATAGTTATAAGAAACCAGCAATTCATAATCGGTTTAGTCATAGCTTAGGTACGGAACTTACCCATAGACAACTGGATAGAGAACAAGGAATTGAGCTGGAAAAATCAATGAACCGTATGTACGATATCACATCGGACCGCAGAAACCAGCGTAATCTGGCGGAATCGAGGCAGAAAGGACTGCAAAATGAACGAAATCTAAACAAAAAGTTAAAAATATTTCAAAATAATCAAAAAAATCACAAAAATTCCAACGAAAAAACGCCAAAAATTGATTTAGATAAAATTGACGCCGCCCTAACTAAATTGAGTTCCCGTGAAGCGCAAGACATTATCGCGTTACCGCCGCGTGTACGCCCAGACGGTGACCGTGGGACAAATCGAGGACACGTAGCTGATGGTGGGAAAAAGTTTGGAGACGATCGTGGGAATCGTGGGAAAAAGTTTGGAGACGATCGTGGGAAAAGTGATCAAAGCGACCGTGACAAAATCGATAGAAATAACCGTGGGAAAATCGTTCGAAGCGATCGTGAGAAAATGGTTGAAAATATCAAGGAGCGTGAGAATGTTTCAAACGGTGGTCATGTTCATCATTTTATCGCTCATAATCCGCATAATTATGAACGAAAAATACACTATGCTGAC
Source organism: Enoplolaimus lenunculus (assembly GCA_030248215.1). NCBI lineage: Eukaryota > Metazoa > Nematoda > Enoplea > Enoplida > Thoracostomopsidae > Enoplolaimus > Enoplolaimus lenunculus. The sequence goes on from JASANG010003072.1 coordinate 44,669, forward strand.
AGTTCACATGAGCGCGAGCGTAGTGCAAACACGGTGGTGTCACCTACTGATGTTTCAAGTGATAATTCCGAAGAAGTAGCGGATAGATCACAAAGGTACCGTGAGAAAATTATTGGCCATAGTCAGAGCTCACAAAGTAACCACCACGCACTGATTTCAATGTCCAGAGAAGAACAGCCTGCAACTCGACTGAAAAGCTGGAAACCCGAATGGAATAATGACATCAATGCAATATACCACCCACCCCCCGAAAATTGGGCAAAGGCAACACAAAAGAGTTACCCCAAAGAGAAGCGCGATCCAGCCACGAACGAACACCATTTAACCAGAGCCTCTGAAGGCCATTCGGAACCGGACTCAGAAGTCATGAGCCGCAGGGTGCCGCTGATGGTCAACGGTCACCTAGTCCCGCTGTCCAAAGATCCCCTGAGCCCGAGTCTACCAAAGTATTCGGAACCATCTGGTGGGTTTCAAGAAATTTTTCGACCTCATCATAAAAAGTCAGCGCTAAGCGAAACGAACGCCAGACACCGGTTCGATAGCGATGCCACCCAACCGGACAGATCAAATCTACCAGAAAAACGATATATTTCTACCCGTTTGCCACCTAAGGCTCATGACACATATCCCGGTCCTGTTCCAAGACATAATCATAAAAACAAAAACCGCATAGGACCAACACGAGCCACGGTTGCCGTAACTGAGACTCGAATCCATCCAGATATTTTGGTCCGACTTAATCCACCAAGACCTACAAGGATCCCACACCGTCCTCGCTCGCCGGCATTTAACCAGGCTCGGTCGTATGCCACCCCTAGGAATTCTGAACGACCCCCAGTTCGAAATCCTCGGCATGGCTTCCGAACGAATTTTCCATCTTATGTGCCTTCCGAAGCTGAAAAACGACTCAAATTCGCCGGCGGAACAATTAATCATCAACCAAAACTATCACATTCAGGCCGTTCCGAAAAGCTAGCTACCTCGAATTCGCGGATCAAGCCAACGTCAGAAAACCGACGAACTGCAACCAGCCAATCGGAGAGCGAGCACGATATACCAAAATATTCATCACGGCATCATTCGGTACGACCAGAGCGAGACGATCTCAAACATTTAGGGCCAGCGCGGTATTTGACAGGATCAAAATTTAACAATAAGCCTCATAGTCGTGGTACCGTTGCACATCGTGCGCCGTATAAACATGGTGAAGCTTATAATTCACAACAACGCCACACAGGTCAGGAATTGAGCCGCGATCACGTGCGTCGACGAATTATTCCAGCCAGAATTGCGGTGGAAGTTGAAAAATCGTCAAACAGGGTTGACGCTCACTTCAGAGGCAATCACAGACACCTACGAACAGTAAAGCCAGTGGTGTTTCCTGGCTATGAGAGTTCTCGAAAAATAGCCCAAAACCGAAATTCAGGCGAGAAATGGTATTATTCCAAGAAACATTCTGCTTGGAACCGCAGTTCTGTCCCCAACAAGCGGACCAATTTACCCCAGTCTCAGTATAGAGCGAACGAAGAAGATTTGCACTCACAAGGACGCGAACAGTCCTTAGTGGTACCAGGAACAACCCCAGCGGAATTAGTGTCCCAAAATCGTTTGAACACTGTGTTACCTTCGGCTTTATCTGCGGATTCAAATCGAAACGATCGAACGGAACCGGATATTGGTGAACAATTGAAAAAGTCACATTTTTCGACGATGGAGCCGACACATTACGACAAGTGTCCACCAAAAGATAGGGTATGTGCTTACGGACGATATTGCATAAAACCGGATATAGTTTTTTTATCACCGACTCCTTACATCTGTAGCGTTTCAACATCATTTAAAGAATTGTATGTTTCGCAAAATTTTTGTACTGAAACTTTATAGAATTTTGAGCACATGTAAAAATCAGGGGCGGAACGTTATTCAGCGGGACTGCAACAGAATAAGCTTAAGCTTTAGACACAATTTTCTGTTTAAGATAAGGCTTAAGTTAAGGTGTAAGCTCAATTTTATGCTCACGCTTAGGTTGAGGAATATGCTAATACTAACGGCGCGATCCTGTTCCATACATCGACCGAATTTTACTGCAAGCGTTTAGCGGATTTGGAATCCTTAAGTTTATCTTAGGAAACATAGCGCTGAGGTTATGAACAGAACAAAATACGTTACTTTTAAGTCATTCTAAGATTTCGTTTTAGAACGCTAGATAGTCCAAACAAGCAAAATTTTCTAATCCTTATACCGAAATCGTGAAAGCCTGCAAAATATTTATTTTTCTTAATATAACCTACATAAATTCTAGGGAATATAAGATAATCTCAACTGCACCCATTGCATTTGATACGCTCATGCTTCGAGCACGCTACACTGTAAATTCCAATGAGTTGATCAACTTGCCTGCATTCAAAATCAACTTTAAGACTGAGTTAATATTTACTGTTTTATGAACTCAGAAATGACCAAAATTAACAAATTCACTAGCTGAGTTGATTAGTCAACTGATCGGAATTCATGCAGTGTAGCAGAAAACCCGGGACCGGAAAAACATTCCGAGAATTACCGGAAGGTCACTGTCGTAAAAATTAAATCATTACACAGATATGTCACATTTTTGTGGGGGGTCACATGTCACATTTTTGTGGGGAGTCATATTTTTACGATGACCTGTACGCTTATAAAAGTCAGCAAATTTTGCATACTTATATACTTTTTTCGCTTAACCTATTTTATATTGTATTAGCTAAGTAATTTCAGGTATATACATGCGAACATTGTGAATCAAATCACGACTGCGCTTCCGGTCATTATTGTTGCCCATCAGACGAAGGATTCGCTTGCACTCCGGCTAAAGCCAGTCCTGAACTCAACGTTCAAGTTATTCCGTTGTTGAACGGAACATTTATGCCAACTTTAACCGGATTTGGTGAGTTCAAAGTTTGTTGTTGAATTTTTTGGCTACTGTTACTTTTACGGCCGTAACAAAACATTAAGCGTATTCCTAAGACTAAACCTAAGCGTTGCAAAAGCGTTTTCCTAAGACTAAGAATAAGCCTAAGCCAAAGCGAAAAAATGTAGTCTAGAATGTAAGCCTACTCTTTTACAGACCCACCACAAACAGGGACGGCCATAAAAGTAACACGGGCCAATTTGATATGTAAATCTTGGCTTATAACTTTTGTACGGCAACGGGGGATTCAAACTTACGCTGTAAACGTTTCTGGTTTATAAAATTAGAATTTTTGACAACATTAGAAGGATTTGAGGTTAGCAAAATTTTCACAGTAGCCCCCATTTCTAGGCCCATATCAGCGTTCCTACTTGTGTCTTAAGTTTGATATTTGTAGCTGTTGTAGTACACTTGTCTGAACACTTATTGCTACACAGTGATAGGTGCTACACATGATAATATATGATATATAGCAGGGTTAGATCCGGCCCATTTTTTAGGGCCCGGTCCGGCCCTGGCCTATCACTAACGGACCGGGCCCATATCCACGAATTTCGTACAGGTTTAGAACATAATCAGATCATAAAGCAGACCATCCTAAACATGACACTATTTTTCATATTTCACCAAATATTGTTCAGTGCAGCTTCAGTCAGAGAAACAAGAGCTACAACGACAGACGGATGCTAAAGACGGCCAGTTCCGGTTACTAGGCGAGTTCCGGTTACTAGGCGAGTTCCGGTTACTAGGCGAGTTCCGGTTACTAGGCGAGTTCCGGTTACTACGTTGCCACCCTCACTAAAATGCCGCTCAGATTCGTCCGCAGTAGCTTGTCAAGCACGCGTCTAATGAGCTTTGATTACACTGCAAATAGCACTGTGTTTTCACGCCAGTAATTAACGAATTTCTTGAAGTAGCCGCCGAAACGTCTGCAGTTCAAGATTCTGAGATAACCAACAAGCTCGTTTGTTAGTACAGTGGACTAGAAAACTTTTTAAACTTCCGTATAGGATCCTTCCAAGTTTGTTTCAACCGGACCCGGATGTAATTGTGTTAAAATGACCTCAAAGTATAACCGGACCCGGATATAATTGTGTTAAAAATGACCTCAAATTGTAATCGGACCCGGATATAATTGTGTTGAAAGTGACCTCAAAGTGTAACCGGACTCGGAAATAATTGTGTTGAAAATGACCTCAAAGTGTAACCGGACCCGGAAATAATTGTGTTGAAATTGACCTCAAAGTATAACCGGACCCGGATATAATTGTGTTAAAAATGACCTCAAATTGTAATCGGACCCGGATATAATTGCATTGAAAATGACCTCAAAGTGTAATCGGACCCGGATATAATTGTGTTGAAAATGACCTCAAAGTGTTACCGGACCCGGATATAATTGTGTTAAAAATGGCCTCAAATTGTAATCGGACCCGGATATAACTGTGTTGAAAATTACCTCAAAGTGTAACCGGACCCGGATATAATTGTGTTGAAAATGACCTCAAATTGTAGTATAATTGTTTATTTCTGGGAGTGATAAAATGGACATATCCCTCAATAAAAGCTCTTGAAAGATTTCAAAAATGGCACCTTTACAGGCTGTAAAATCACCTGCAGAGGTCAAAAATATTTTCTTGCTCGCTACACTGGCTCACACATTCATTTAGGTTTGCTGATCTCCTATCGAAATGAAACCCTGACTACGTCCCTGCCGATAATTTTACTGAAAATGCAACAAATTTTAAATCACTGTAAATTGCAGTGAGGTGATTTTAACTCAGAATGAGTTGAATCCCCTCAGAGGTCTGGGCTCTGGCTTAGGTCTTTCAGAATTCAGAATTCTGAATAGATTGAACTTATTCTCTGTTAATTAATCAACTCACCAGGAATTAAACCAGTCCAGTGCGAGTTGATGTGTCGCATTTTTACCACAGAAGTAAAACCAGAAATGACTAATTCACTCTCTGAGTTGATTTTTCAAGCCAATCGAATTTACAGTGCTTAGTAATCTATATTATAGGTCTTTTTATATGCCATAGCAGTATACGGTCTATGTAAAGAAAAGGGGCGAAACGTTTTTATGTGGGACTAGAAAAGAGTACGCTTAGACTTTAGGCTAATTTTTTGCTTGGCTTAGGCTTAGGCTTAGGCTTAGGAAAATGCTCATTCTTAGGCTTAGGCTTAGACTTAGGCTTAGGCTTAAACCCTTCTCACATTGAGTTGCCTATAGGCAACTCAGCGCAGTGCATATACGTTAAATAATATATCGCACCGTGTTTAACAATTGCAATACGTATACATAGTACTAAATCACCACAAGACGTGAGAGCCCCCTCGGGCTCGAGCGCAAGCTCCTATAGCTGAGTGGTGATGGTGTACGCCTGCCACTCCAGTCACTGGAATTCGAATCCTAGCATAAAAATAGTTGTCAGGGGAAATAGAAAATATTCATGTGAGAAAGGGTTAAGCTTAGGCTTAGGAATGCGCTTATAATACTGTTCCGCCCTTGTTCTTTACATTGGCCCATTATACGAACGTTTTTGCACCGTAGTAAATGAGGTGCATTTTTCAATTTTATTATTTCTCATGGTCTCTCTGTTCTTGTAAATTTTCAAAACTGAATTTCTTTTTCAAACTCCAAAATGTTGATAAACTATTTTAAGACTTTTTCCATCATTTTTTCTTCACTGTATTTATAAGCAAGTTATTGTGGAAGATGTATAATTAATAAATTGTTTCAGACGCAAAAGGCAGTGTAACGCTGATCAAAGCTGCAAACGACAACAATATAGTAGTCGACACCGGAACAATCGGTGACAAAACTGAAATTGTCCGGTCACTTCAAAGGAACCGTCTGTCGCCGGCGGATATTAATTACTTAATCACCACACACGGACATCCGGATCATTTTTCGAACGTTAATTTGTTCACAAACGCCAATCATATTTTTCATTATTTAGACGTCAAGTAAGGTTTTGAGTAAATTTGTCCAAAATTTACTAATATTTTTTAATATTAATACCTGATAATCACCAGTAGAGTTTGAGTATATTCGTGTAAGGTCGATATATTTTTGCGTGTAAAACATATCAAATTTTTGTATTTAACTTCAACGGCTGTATCATTGCATTTTAAAGCCAAATATGTTCGATTTTACTGACCCTGAGAAAAACGGTTCGACCCCGAACAACCGGTGTGAGTCGTATTATTAATGTTTAGGGAACATTTCTGACACGTGAATACTTCTTTAACAAGATTTCAAAAATTCAGCCAATAGAACTTTATTGTTGATCAGATATTAATATTTTAAACATTCCTTTATTTTGGACAAAAACGCAATTGGACAAAACGATGATTTCTGAGCGTGTCACAAATGTCATATTTGTCGTTTATGCGGGGGTCCCGATAAAACTGGGATACCGTGATCCCTACATAGATTTGTCCGTATCAAAATATTGGGTAACATTTTGTCTGGTTGTTAACGTTATACAACATTCGAAAACCCACTACACTTTTCTGTTATTTATCAAACATGAATGTCACACCTTTCTACATCAATTTCATATGCCATTCCCATGGGAAACCGTGATACATAGATTTGTCCCTATCAAAAGTTTTGAATTAACGAAATTTAGCATTGCAATTTACACTACAATTTCCGCCGGCTGTTATGGAACATGAATCACACCTTTGTACATCAATTTCGGATGCCATTCCCGTTGTTGTCTGTCAATGTCATATTACAATTTTAATTGTGTAAATACTTTAGTAAGATTTCAGAAACGCAGCCACAACATTAATAATTTTAGAGGTTCCCGATTCACAAAGAATCCAATTGCCGAAGGTCGATTCTACAATTTGTGCGTCAAAGACATCATTGTAATGGAGACCCCGGGGCACACGCCGCAAGATGTTACCGTATTTGTTTACAATGTCCCTCAATACGGTGTCGTTGCAATCACGGGCGATTTATTTCTATTTCAGGGGGCAGTCACAAAAGGTACGTTCGTGGGTGATAATTTTTTTCAGGGGTCGGTGAATAAACTATGCGAACATTAAAGATTGTTTTTAGAACAAGATTAGCTAATTTCCACTGTTTCTTCGGACCATGTAAAGATCAGGGGCGAAACGTTTTTGTGGGATTGCAATCGAGCAAGCTTAAAAGCTTTAGACTGATTTTTTTTGCTTGGCTTAGGCTTAGACTTAGGCTTAGACTTAGGAATATGCTCATTTTTGCGTTTGCACTTAGGCTTAGGCTTATGCTTAGGAATATGCATATAATACTGTTCCGCCCTTGTTCTTTACATTGGCCACTACCATTAACGTTTCGGTTTGGAAACAGCTCGAGAAGTCGCCGAAACAACATATTCTGCCAAATCAGTCTTTACTGTCCCTGTTCTATGCATGGGCCGCATGCAATATGATGATAGCAAGGGTTCTATTTCGGAAGCGTATCAAACTCAACTCATGTCTGAATCTATAATTTGCGAAATAATTTAAATTAGTAATTATGAACAAACAATATTGCACTGCGCCTCTTTGAATTCTCTGTAAACTTTGCGTCATTGTCGATACACCCGTGAAATTATTTTTTGCTTCTTCCCGATTAAGCCTCAACCCCCACGTTTTCAGTGCAATTTTAAAAATTGCACAATAATTGCAGATCTGTTCAAACAGTCTACAATGGACGCAAATGCACAAATTCAAAATCGACGGCGAGTCGCGTGTCTGGCAGATTGGATTGTTCCCGGGCATGGAGCGATGTTTCGAGTGACCCCTCAGCTCAAAGCATTTTTCGGATGCTAACCACAAAATCTACCACCCTCCCATTCCGCCCAATAAAAGTCAATCTCTTTGTCGAGCTATGAGCGAAGACTCCTTCTGTCGATGTTGGTTTTGGAAGTACTCTTGTGAACCCGCAAAACTTTTGGAAACAATAGAGAGTGCGTCGTATTTTTATACTCCTGTATGCGGCAATCAGATATACTACTCATTACAGGAGGGATATGTGCAGAAGGGACACAGGAGTACAGTTGTGTTGATATTCGGTTGCGCCGACAATGGGTTGAATTTTAAATTCGAGATGACTTGAGTCAAAATTATGGTGCTGGAACAGATGCGAAGGATTGTTTATGAAGATTAAAAAAATTTAATTTTTGTAGGAAGTCACAGCTAAAATATTTCGAGTTGATTAAAGCTGGAGTGTCACACCAAAAAGTAATTTTGGCATCATTTCAGCTTTAATTTAATACTTGTCGCATTACGAAAAGGGGCATCCATTAAATCGGAAACACATATTTCATATTTTGCTTTATCTACATTATTAAAGCTGGATCGCCCCACTTTCGTATTTTGGCCAGCGTTCAAGTTGTAAATGAATCGGCCATATATAAACAAGAGACAGCATATATATGCAAATTAGCAGGTTCCGACGGAATTTCGATTCCGACAACAATTTCGATAAAATTTGCGTTCCGATTTCGATTTCGACTATCTGTTGTTCCGATGGAGGAATTCCGATTTTTTGGTTATGAGGTTTTAAGGTGATTGAACTGAGAGTCTGCCTGTCTTTTCGGTCGTTTGCAAATCTGAGTTCTTAGTATGTATTCTCAGTTGTTACTTGAAGAGCATTTAGCATAGCAAATTATTACGCTGATTATCAAAATGTGACTGCAATTGAAATCTTTAAGTTTTACCTTTTAACGCATATCGAAATCTTAAAAATTCTTTTCATAGCAGCAAGCAGTGATGTTTAGCCCCACAAATTTTCAAATATAACTCGATATTTAGTTTAACAGTACTGTAGTGACACGAATAAGATAGGGGACTGATATTTATTTGGCCTCTCCAGAGGGTACCACACCTCTGTTATTCGGTTACAGACTTTTATTTATTTTTAATCCGCCCTCGGCCGCCATTCGTTACTGATATATATCCGGTATTGCAACTATCCGTTGAATTTTAAACGTTTATTTGTCTTGTGTAGCTTTAGCGATAATGCAACGTTGTTATACTTAGGAATGTACTTTCAAAACTTAAATAAGCTTTAAAGTTTCGTACTCAACTCTATTTGGTGCTGGAGTCATTTATGCGCTACAATTAGGAACAATTGACATTTATTGACTCTAATTCGGATTTAGGGACTCTATCCGCTTACGGGTTCTTATTAGAGATACGGACTCCTATTGATTGGGACTCAAAATGGGGATCTCTCCCCCTCTTATTAAATGTTGTTATTCGGGTCACTACAGTATCCTTGAAGAGACAACGGTACTCCATAGAATTGGTTAATTTTAAAAATCTGGGACCTGTTTTCTATGGTTTCATTAGACTTCATTAAAGGTTTGAAATGCTAAAAATTCTTAACTGCATTTATAATTAAGGTTTACTTGATACAGCGTTCTGAGAATCAGCGGACTGCTTTAAGAATAGGCAGGTATCCATTAATATAATAAGAGTTACAACGTTTGTAGATCGCTAATACAGTCAGCTATACAAACAATTTGTACTGAAGCTGTGAATGCAGACAGTGATACTGCAACAAAAATCAAAAGCCATGCACTTTACTTTTAAAAAGAATTCCTAAAACTAAAATTCCGCTTCCGACAAACAAAAGTTGATTCCGATTCCGCTTCCGACAAACAAAAGTTGATTCCGATTCCGCTTCCGACAAACAAAAGTTGATTCCGATTCCGTTTCCGACAAAATGTACCTTTCAATTGGAACAGTGCAAATTAGAACACATTCTGTTGAAAGCCAATGTACACGATGTAGCAAAGAATTAAAGGTTGAAAATGATTTGGAGAAATGTTTTAAAGTGATAAATTAGGGCCAATGTAAAGAACATTGGCGGAACAGTATTATAAGCTTATTACAGGGGCGGAACAGTATTAATTGCATATTGCTAAGCCTAAGCCTAAGCCTAAGCCAAGCAAACAATTAGTTTAAAGCTTAGCTTACTTTTTTCTAGTCCCACGAAAAACGCTCCGCCCCTGATCTTTACATGGGTTGAATTTCTTTACAAAAATAGTTGATAAAATTTTAAAATATATTTTGCCTGATGTAACCGTTTCAACCAGTTTTACCAGTAGTTAGATCTTCACTGTAAATTGCAAAGAGTTAATGAGTCAACTCAGATAATGAGTTTATTTCTGAGTTAATCACAGTGAAATTTAAATTTTGATAGTTCTAATTCTCAGCTGAGAGCTCTGAGCAGATTCAACTCAATCTGAGTTAAATGTTAAATTCAATGGAATTTACAATGTTGTTATCGAAAAAAGCTTATATACTTTAAAGGTTTTAGAGTATCAAACAGGTATGTAACCGCAAAACTGAATTATTTTAATTCAGTTTGTTTAGTTCTTGCATAACGCGGAAGCTCCAACGACAGGTTGTTTTCAGGGTGCATCCGGAGGTGAAAACTACCGGAGCCGAAGCCGGATGTCAACAAAACTTGCCGGAGGCGGAGGTGAGGTGAAATTAGCTATTAAAAATGATGGTTTAGTTTAGCCAATATCTGCAATATGTTGTTAGGTTGTTTGCTTTTACGCTAATTTTCTGCGAATTTTCGAAAAATTTTTTCCTGAAAATTGTGGCAAAAGTAAAACGAAACTCGTTCAAACTGATAAATTTTGCAAAATTATGCAAAATTTTACTACCGAATTTGCCGGAACCTTCGGCAAAAATCACACCGGGCCGGAGCTGAAGGCAGACCTCCGGTTGTACTTTGGTAGTTTTTAAAATATGTGACCGAAATATGAGTCAGGAGTGTAGTATTCCCATTAATGTTATGTTTTGGGATTGGTGGTCTTTATATATTTATCACATTCAACAATTTAAAAATTATGCTCATGAACTATTTATCATCGAGTTTAGATGGTAAGCCAAAGTAATTTAGCTTTTTGTTTACATTTATTTCTGGCGATTTATATATTAAATATTATTAAAGCTGGAACGCTCAACATACGTATTTTAGAAATGGTTACATCATAGAATACTGTCAGTGCAGATCTTGCAGTCACTTTGACTGGCATCTTTTATTTTACATGTTTATGTGCGAAAAAATATTAGCTTTGGGTTGAATTGTTGCAGTTTAGAGCAACTGTCTCAATTTATAAGATCGGTCACATTTTATAGAGATTTCGGCCTGTGTATACAACAGGGCTGTTACAGTAGTATAAGCATATTCCTAAACCTAAGCAGAAGCCAAAGCGTAAAAATGAGCTCACACCTAAGCCTAATCGTAAGCTTAAGCAAACAATTTGTCACATCCTTAAGCTTTCGCTACACTGCAAAAAATGATGAGTCAAATTGACTCTCGCCGAAATAGGCTTTTCCTTACTACACAAACTGAGTCAAAATTCGCCTCTGCCAGAGTCAATCGTGCGACTCAATGAATCGAATTTGACCCAGTCAGAGTCGAATTTTGACTCAGTTTGTGTAGTCAAGAAAAGCCTATTTCGTAGAGAGTCAATTTGACTCACCATTTTTTGCAGTGTATTGCAGTCTTAATTCTGGTCTTTAATAGACGGACGGAGATTTTGAACTGTGCATACGCGTAATAATTGTTAAACACCGGCAGTCATATTCATAGTGCGCGCAACATAGTATCACGTAAGATGCTCTATGTAAGATAGGATTCACTGAATAAACTTTAACAGTTTTTTCAATCCAAGTTGAAGTTCAACTCAAACTTCAACCTAAAATTATGTTATACGGGGCCTAAAAGTTAATGGCAAGATTGGCCCATGTATAGAACAGGGCGGGAACTGTAGTATAAGCATATTTCTAAGCCTAAGCCTAAGCGTATAGATGAGCCTATTCCTAAGCCTAAGCCTAAACCTAAGCAAAATATTAGTCTAAAGCTTAAACTGACTCTATTATAGCCCCTCCAGAAAACGATCCAGCCCTGTTCTATACATGGGCCGCAAGATTTATATCATCTGTTCAATATTATAAATACCACATTGCACCCACCACTTTGCATATTTTGGTCAAATGAAAAATCTGACACTCAAAATGTTGCGTCGAAAATAAGGCAATCAAGATATGGCATAAGGTATGGATGGGAAAATTTAACCAGAACAATACTACATGTTACAGCTAAATTACGGTCGGAGGAATAATCAATTTAGGTGGGAGCACCCCCCTAATTTTGAGGGCACGCCCGTCTCCCTGAGTCATCCCAAGGGCAACGCGCTGAATAAAATGACCGTTATGCTTATACCCTCGATTTGGGTTTAAATTTTTGCCTCAAAAATGAATAATTATAATGGTCGGGCAGCTATGATATATATTTTGTAAGAAAGTCATTTCTGTAATATAATCTATACGACCGGCCTAAGCTTGAATAATACATAAGCAACTAATGCTTAATTTTCATATTTCACCCCTCACACATTATTCCTTTGAGGATACCCCGCGCCTGTGCCTGGCAAGATTTAAGCTGGTACTTTATGAAATATAAATATTTCAGGCCGGCTTGTGGGTTTGCTTAATTGGCAAAAGTCCTGAGACCATAAGTTTTGTCGTTACGTACCTGACTTCGGAGATATAAATCTGCATGTTTTGACCGTGGCACTAAAAATAGCTAACTAACCCGCTTCAGTAATATATGGCTAGATTCCTATACTCTTTCAATTTATAAACAATGACGGCGCCGTACGGGTGACGGACAGCACCGTACGGGCAACGGAAGGCGCCGGACGTCAACAAAAGTACAGCGCAACCCTTGGGGTGAGACGTGAGCATCTGCTTAAATCTGAATTTTTAGCCCAAGCCTGTACAGCGTAGGGATAACTCTGAATCTAAATGTATAGATTAGTATAAATGCTAAGCTTACTCTTCTGGTTGTCTTGTAAATAAACGGGGACACTCTTAAAAATAGGATGGACAGTCCCATAGCAAGCTCACCTTGCAAAGTGTGGCTAACCGTGTTTCAGGAGGGGCATACTGACGGTTTTGGATGATTTACAACGAACAAAGTTGAAAACGTTCTGGAGCGACTCATATTCTTCCAAGGGAGACTGAACCTCTGACCCCCGTCAGGCTACGAGTCAGCGCACAAGTCTTGTTTTTCCATTAAAATTTGCTCTTATTCTCAGTGGATACCCAGGACAATGGATTAATTGGCCGTATCTGCAATAACATGATCGGCCAAAGAATAGAACATGGCCGTAACAGTAGTATATGCGTATTCCAAAGCCTAAGCCTAAGTTTAAGAATAAGCCTATTACCAAGACTAAGCCTAAGAAAAATTCTAAAGGTTAAGCTAATTGCATTCGCGACAGGAAACAGGTCAGCCCCTGATCCGGTACAAGCGTCAACGAATCAAACACGGTTCCATGTAAAGATTAGGGGCGGAACGTTTTCCTGTGGGACTGCAATAGTGTAAACTTAAGATTTAGACTTATTTTTTGATTGGCTTAGGGTTAGGCTTACGCTCAGGCATAGGAATATGCTCATTCTTACGCTTTGGCTTATGCTTAGGCTTAGGCATAAGAATATGCGCATTCTTACGCTTAGGCTTAAGTTACGCTTTGGCTTAGGAATATGCTCATTCTTACGCTAAGGTTTAGGCTTAGGCTTACGAATATGCTTATAATACTGTTCCGCCCGTGTTCTTTACATTGGCCCAAACACCAAGCGATAAGTCAATAAAGCCGAGTTGCTCTTTTACCAGCCAAGAATAAATCGACATAGAACAAAGTCCGTTCGATCCTTTACAGGCCAATTGTTTGTGAACCTATTTTTCAGTTTAATTCAGAAAAAACACAAAACCAGTTTTTAAACAAATCATTTATTCAACTTTGTGGTACCTGAGATTAACCAGTAATTACCATATTTTGACCAAAGGTTTGACCTTATCAAAATAACCTAATTTCCAAACACTTGGTCTAGACAGAACATTATTGACAAATACATATTAAACTATGTGAAACCAGAACTCCAAAGCCCTATTGATATAGGTGATAACCTGTAACCTAATTACTTCACCCTTAGTTGTATGGAATTGTTAGGATAATTGATTGTGATCTATAAGTGTATATGACAAAAATGTAACGCTTACCAACAGGGTACAAATCATTTGTTTAAATAATGTGACCAACCAATGAAAGTGCTCCAACAGATTAGGCAGTGGCGGATGCAGGATCTCAAAATGAGGGGGGGGGCAAAATTTCACAGGTAATAAACTTACTTTTGACCCACACACAAACCATGAACTATTGTCACAAAATTGCTAAGTATATAATTTTTATCGAGATGCTATTGGGGCGGGCCACGGCCGGGGTGGAACCCCATGGATCCGCCATTGAGATTAGAGTACTTTGCTTTTAGATAGCACGAATAACTCTGTACACTTATATAGTAGTTAGCTACCATTTTTTCGCGGATTAAGCTTGCAATAATTATGTTAAAAAACTATTATTCAGTTTGAGGAAAAACACACAGCTGTTTGGAGTTGACAAAATGGTTGTTAAGTCGACGCGATCAATATTGTGTTTTTCTGGTCGAAGGGCTTAATTGCGTGGAGTTAATTTGTGATCTGAAAATGGCCTAAAATGTATGATTTCATGTGTTTTCAATTGTCACCCAATACGGTTATTATGTTATCAGTACTGCCCGGCCTAAATGGATTTTAGTCCTATGAGCACAATAACTTTTAGGTTTTTAATGGCTTTCATAGAATATAAGACAATGGCTGGGTTGCAGAGATACGACTTCTGTCGTTCTCTGCTTAACCCTTCAACTCAGAGTATACTATGAGCAACTAAATATAAGTAATATCTGAGCAACACAGACACTGTGAGCAGTGTTTAACAATTTTAACATATGCGCAGTGCAAAATTTTACATGACGTGAGAGCACCCATGGGTTCGAGCATCAAATTCTATAGCTCAGTGATCATCGTAAACGCCTCAACCCACGAGACTGGGAATCGAATCCTACCTTGAAATTACATCTCATATAAACTGAGAGTATTCATGTGAGAAAGGGCTAAGTGCTACAAGTCAAAAAAGAGACTTAACTTTACGTTATGAACTTTGATAAATCGTCAGCCCCTGGAGGTACAGCAAACTGTTTCATTTTAAATCCAGTTTCAATACCGCGTCGGCAGTTGCATGAAATATTACCAGTATACACTGTAATAAATGTGGAATCAAATTGACTCCCTCGGAAACAGGCTTTTCCTGACTACACAAACTGAGTCTAATTTGACTCCGCCAGAGTCAAATTCGATTCACTGTTGGCTCTGGCGGAGTCAAATTTGACTCAGTTTGTGTAGTCAGAAAAAGCCTGTTTCCGAGAGAGTCAATTTGACTCCCCATTTTTACAGTATATAACCTTTATATACTTATTTTGGACGTGCCAATTAGTCACACCAAGAGTGCATAATTCAAGAGTGCGCAACCCTTGCAGTTTCGCATGGTACAAAATGTACCACCGGGCGTTGCGTTTTTGGCCGTACCCCCAGGTTTAGAGGGGGGTAGTTTTCACATTCTTTTCTATACAGAATGTACCCGTTGCATATATACTCTTAGTATGCATCATCCACTCAGCGTACGTTGCATTTTTGGCATACCTCCTTTTATTTAGGGACAGAATGTGCTCTTTAAGCTGATTTTTCTTTGAGAGGCGTACCAGTATATAAGCATATTATATACTGTAACGCTATGCCTAAACTTAATGTCAGCGTAAGGATAAACCGTAGGTCTATGCTTAAGTGTCTTTTAGAGTTAATATGTAAAGTTGAACCTATCTGTCAAATTGATTATAAGCTGAATATTTGACAAACCATTTTGTACCAAAGATCTATTAAACGTAAGCCAATTACTGAAACGCTAATTCGCTGACGGATCCAGATTCCGTTTAGCGCCGTCCAGGTTATTGTACAAGAAAGTATCATTGTAAATTCAAATGAGCTAATTGATCAACTCAGACGGAAAGTTAGTTATTTCTGTGTTAATAACAGTAGTTGGCGGGCTGGCAAATGTTATGAAACGCAAAAATTGGAAGGTAGCGACTTTATATCATTTTATCACCAAAAAATTTTCTGAGGGAAAAAATTGAGCGAGAAACATTACCAATTTAACCCAAACAATTCTGTGAGAAAAATTGTAAAAAATTGTAAGGGACGTTACCATTTTATCACAAAAAAATTCTAAATTGTTTTTTACAAAAAACTTTTTTGAGGGGAAAAACTGGGTTGGTACCTACAACTGCTTCAGGATAACATTTCCATACTTGCGGGAGCCCCCCGCGATAAAAATTCACGATCAATCTAAATTGCAGTGAGTTGATTTAAATCAGAATTAATTGATTCAGTTCGTTTGAGTTTTATTACTATTAAAAATAATACTTAAAGATGATGGGTGATTCGTTTTTCCGCGGCACAGCAATAAAGTAAGCTTAAGCTGTAAACAAATTTTTAGCTTAGGCGTAGGCTTAGATTTACGCTTAAGTATAGTCTGATTCTTACACTTAGGCTTGAACGAGTCTCATTTTTACCCTTAGTCTAATACACTGACGAATATGCTTATACTACTGTTACGGCCCTGTTCTATGCATTGGCTGAAATCTATATACAGTCGCTGGTGTTACTATTAATCTTAGCGGTATAGAATATCTATCTATTGCTGCCGGACCCTAAGATATATATAGCCTATTAAGCAGCAGGGTATTGCGCTACACTGCCTAATTCAAAACAAAGCACGAGGTTTTTGTATTTCATAAACCTAAAAGGCACGCGCTAGGAGCATAATTGACTTTACGCGTGAGAATAGAACTCAACGAACTCAAAGTCGATCGTAGACCTGAATAACGGGTACACTGGCTTGGCAAAGATTTGGTGAAATTTTTGAAATGTTATTATCGTGAGAAATAGCGTAGTTAAATACTCGTGTCCCTTATTATATCTATTTAATCACCGTTTGTACTAGAATTATAAGGCTATAACTGGTTCAAGTAAGCAGTTAATGTTAGGCAAAATAGCGTGAAGACTATATTGTGGCCAATGTTGCCTTGACGGCTGTATCAGGGGCATAAAGCCTAAAGCTGTATTCAGACGTGCACGGTTTTGCGGCGAGAAGTTGCAGCTACTAATTGCACACTGAAATTGCATTTCTCATCTGCCGATGAGAACGCGGCTGCAATTAAATTCAGCGAACTTGTATGAGTATTTACACATGTAAACTAACTTCCTAGCTGTGATTTTTAATAAATTAGTTGCAGCTGCAAGTTTTTGAATGGGATTTTAGACAAAACTTGCACGTTGCAGCTGCAAGTTCTCGCAGCAAAAACGTGCACGTGTGAATAAGGCTTTAGCCTTAGCGAAAGTATAAGCCTATAACTAAGCCTAAGCCTAAACTTAATTGCAGTGTAAGGACAAGCTCAAAAATAAGCTTAAGACCAAACCTCAGCGTAAGGATAAGCCTATAACTTAGCGTAAGCAAAAAAAGTTAGTTAAAAACATCGACCAGACAACTACACGCGTGAACTATTCCACGATTCTGGTGCTTATTCATGGTCCTAACCAGGATTTCGGCAAGCAGGTTCACGTTTTGTAAAAATTTCGACGGGGGGAAATGTTGCAAATTGAAACTATATCTAAAGCCATGAATACGAAGACCTTAAAAGCCCAAAATTCCGGGGGTAAGACCTGCAATCACCCCCACTCCGGTTACGCTCTTGTGCATATTATCACTTAAAGACAGCTGCAAAAGTGTTCATTTGCCCTTTGTTGCACTGTAAATTCCGATGAGTTGATTAATTAACGCAGAGAGCAAATTTGTTATTTTTGGTTATTTCTGAGTTAATAACAGTAAATATTCACTTGCTCTAAGCTGATTTAAGTTCGGGTGAGCTGATTTGAATTGTCACAGAATAATTTCAATCAACTCAGAATTCTGAGTTCTGAAATACATAAGCGATCAGAAATAACTAATTCTCTCTTCGAGTTGATTAATCCACTCATGGGTATTTACAGTATTGGGTGGTCATATATTTAAATTCTGAAAATATTTTTGGGAGCATTCACTTTGTACAATAAATTCTTAGAATAATCAACCCAATATATGCGTATCAAAATTGTCTTTTTATCAGAAAATATAACGTATTTTATGAAAACATTTATTTTCTTATTCCGTTACTTCGTATCCGTTTCCGTTATTTTTACTTATTCTCTTATGGAAAATGTAAATTTCGTCAGAATACACAGGTTTGTAACAGTTACTTGGCGGTTAAACTGTTATGCTGATAGTTTGTTTAACAACCTATCGCTAACAAACAGAGAAATGTTATGGTTGTTTAACAAGTATATACCTTGGGTGGCCAATGTATAGAACAGAGTCGTATAACAGTAGTATGAGTATATTCAAGTCTAAGCCTGATAAAGCCAAATCCTAATAAGCCTAAGTAAAAAAATTAGTTTAGAACATTAAGCTCACTATATTGCAGTTCCGCAGAAAAACGTTCCGCTTCTGATCTTTACATGAGCGTCTAAAACTTTTAAAGCAAAATACCTAAGTTTACAGATTCGACTGAAAAATTATCAGGGTTTGAGATCTGCGAATTAGCTGGAAAACCTAAACCAAGCCTTATGAGGTGAAGCCTAAATCTAAACCAAGCCTAACAGCTGGAACCTAATAACTTGATGGAAAATGTATTACAACAACGTTTTAGTTGTATATTGTGTTGTATTTTTTGTATTTTTGAATAAATTATAAATTACATTCTTTTATATACTTTATATTTATATGTATATAATGTTTAGGCTAAACGTGCCAAATATTTACTACAGCTGTAAGCTTTTGCTCTTAATAGTTTTCTGGTTCAACGTGTCACAAGCCAGAATGCTCCGCACGCAGTGGTGTAAAGCTGACAAGCTGAGCGCAATAGCAGTTTTGGCCCGTCAATGAAACAAGTCCCCAACGTTAAGCAAGAATCTAAATCTAAGCATAACAGAGAATCTGAGGCTCAGCCAAAATATAAGCTACGGAATAAAACATAAATCTAAGCCTAAGCCTAAGCGTCAATTTGGGCTTGAAATTATGACAAAGCTGTAAACCTAAGCCAAGTGTACGATTTTGGGCACATTTGGTAAATTTGCATATACTTACTTTTCAAACAAATCAGTATCGCTAAGAAACATTTGACGAGCTGTGAAGAGTCGGACTGATTTACACTCTGAGTTGATTTAATTCCGCGTGAGTAAATTTAACTCAGAATCAGTTGAATCCCCTCAGAATTATTTGAGCTCTCAAAAACAACTCTGATTAATCAACTCATTGGAATTTACAGTGTAGAGTTTATCGTTATTGCACGGGTGCAAAAACTTTTTAGTCCTTTGGTGTGGTCTATTTGTGAACCCATGAGGAACGCTTCAACTGACGTCCGAAACTGGAGTCGTAGACTCGGCGTAGTGAGTATCAAGGTGCCGTTAGACGTAAAGTTACCGGAGCAGAGCAACTGATTGGTTGCATAAATTTGCATCAACAGCTCGTACACCACCTTTATTTTCTCGTAAATGTAAACAAATTTACCATGCGAGTCCTCGGGAAGCATGTACACTGCAAAAAAATGACTCTGGTGGAGTCGAATTTGACTCAGTTTGTGTAGTCAGGAATGACTCTGGCGGAGTCGAATTTGACTCAGTTTGTGTAGTCAGGAAAAGCCTATTTCGAGAGATTCAATTTGACTCACCATTTTTAACAGTGTAGATGCTGTTTGGATATTGTTGATTTTTCCAAGTTTGCAATCATTTTGTTGCATAACTGCAGAGGTAATGCGCACAACGCAATGTTACCCTGCGTATATAAAATAACTGCAAAATGTCACAATATCGTTGCTTTTTGACGACAAAATTCTACTTTAAAATATTAATGAAATATAATTGTACTTCCGTGTCTACAATATGTATGTCTTTGAAGATTACCGCAATTAAAAATCGAAGAGTCACCGTCGAGAGCGGAACCCATAAAGCCGTTGGCTGTGTAATTTTTGCAATTGAAGCTAATGCAGTCTTAGCGTGCATTAATGTCTACGAATCTGTTTTTACTGCAAAAAATAAATGACCAATTTTACAATTGAAACATTTTTTTAAACTTTTCTCAACTCTGCTGCAAAATGACATTTAATGTTTGTTTGATTAAGCTTTAATCAACGCCAAGAGTCGATGATAAGAGTGTGCAACTTCCAAAGAAATGCATGGCATAAAAAGTACCTCCGTGCGTGGCATTTTGCCAATACCCCTCTTATTTAAGGGGGGTCAACTGTGTACAGAACTCAAGACCTGTAATCCACAGAGTTTAAACGGTTATTACCTGTATGCGCAGAACAGGTCAACACAAGACATCAGAGCACCCTTTAAATCACGTGAACTTAATTTATTTCTGAAAACAACTTTGAATTTCATTTTGATGACTCCGAATCGCAAAAACTTTAATTAATTATGCTCACGTTTGGCCCGCTTGTTAGCATTTTTCCTATGGAGCTAAGCTACTACAACGTAAAATCATTTAGCGAAAACTTAAACCTTTGCTCGGAATTATTCAGCCAATAATATTGCAGCGCAAACCTGGGTTATTTTCACATCCTCCAATCTGATTCAATTCGCACGGCCAGTAGTTCTGGTAGTCCTGAACAGCAATTGGCCGGCTAAGAGACAATCCAGTTACCAACTGAGACCAATGGAATTTCAGTACACGACGTACATGTAGATTCACAGCAATTTTGAAATGGTACAATTCTACAAACAACTTTGCAAAGTGATTGCAATATTTTAACACATTGTACAGAAAAATGTATTACTAAAAGTTCGTTTAATTTTTTTATGTCAAAATTACGTATGAGAAGCGTTCCAGCTTTATATAATAAACTTGCATTTTGTAATAAAAATGAAAATCTGCCAAACTTAATTTTGTATTTCAATCGCGTACTGATTATTAATGTTTTGTCCATAAGCTGATGTTGCATAATTTTGCCACTCACTGCCCTACTTAGCAATAATTACCCCCATTTGTTACCAGTAATTTGAGTTATATTTTTTTCGTTAATTTTAACTCTCAATAGTTATATATAACTCATTATATAACACGAACAATAGTCAATAATGATTCTTTTATGTATTATAAGCTTGTAATTAACACAAAAATTTCAGCTAAATTCAACGCCGGCTTGTAGGCGTTCGAATTTTGAAACAGTGCAATTCCGAGGCGTGGGTCGAAATGGTTACAAGGGTGTCGCTATAAACTTTTATTTTCACAATTTTTAATAGTAGCATAATCGCAAAAGTTTTCAAACGGATTAGGGTGGCGCTGTACCGGATATGCGATACCGTCCGGCGCCATCCGCCGGATGGTGAAGGACGGCGACGGACGTCGTCAAAAGTATACCACCACCCTTAGGAGGACACTTAACGGTGTTTTTGTGCTGCTGTGCCTGTTTGACCAAAATTTCGGTACAGGAAGTATTGGATTCGAATTCTACGAACGTAGAAAAGCTGAAGCTCGTATTGTTTAAGAACGGGCTCTTGTATACTTATCCCATTGTGTTAAAATTATACGCCTAGAACAACGCTAAAATATATACCTTTTGGCCAATGTAAAGAACAGGGGAAGAATAGTATTATAAGCATATTCCTAAGCCTAAGCCTAAGCCTAAGCCTAAACCTAAATGTAAGAATGTGCATAAGCCTAAGCCTAAGCCTAAGCCTAAGCCTAACTGTAAGAATGAGCATATTCCTAAGTCTAAGCGTAAATCTAAGCCTAAGCCTAACTGCAAGAATGAGCATATTCCTAAGCCTAAGCCTAAGCCTAAGCCTTAACCAAGCATAAAAATTGGTCTAAAGCTAAAGCTTACTCTATTCGAGTCCCACAGAAAAACGTTCCGCACCCGATCTTTACATGGGCCTACCTTTGCATCTCTACTAAGCTTAAATCAGAGCCTTTTTGTCGAGTGCTACTTCCTTGTCTTGTCGAGATAAAATTCTGTTTTCTTAAATTGGATATTTATAAGCTGACCAATCAGAAAGCGAATGGGCTGTTCCTGGTATAGCTGGGCAGGCCCATGTTACTTTTAGGGCAGTCCGGGTTTTTGGTGGGTCTGTAAAAGAGTACGCTTACATTCTAGACTACATAAAATGGGAAGTACAACTTCAAAAACATTGGAGGAACAACTGAAATAGCAACCTTTTTGTACCGACTTTAGAATAAAAAAGTTCTTGCTTCCTCAAATCGTTAACGCGCAGTTACACCGTTCAGAAATGGAACCCGGACGCCGCATCCCTGCTGCTATGCCCTTTGAGTTCGGTCCCATTTTCTTATCCATTGAACCAGTTTGGTAATTAATTTAAGTCAGAACAGTGAATATTTCAAATGATAAGTTGTGTCCGCAAACTTATTAATACAATATCAGGTTAAGCTTGTAGGATATTTGGCTAACTTTGGGCATACGAAAGTATGCCAGACGGCATATGATGGACAGCCTAGGTTTTCTTGTTATTTATATGGCTCAAAGGTCCAATTTAGCCTTGCGCATAACAGCGGTTTTAGCTATTTTTTACCTCAAAATATGTCATAACATAAGCCCTGTCAAGCTGAATAATTTTATCAGCTGCAGCGACAAACAGGATTCAGTTGGATTAAACGCAATCCGTAAATTATCAATTGTATGTAGTACACGTCCATTATTAGGCATTATGGACGCCCGGAGGTAAGGTGTATAGGTGCACCTACTGCAGCTATTCATGAAAAGATCACGGTCGGAACGTTTTCCCGTGGAACTGCCATAGAGTAACTTTAAGCTCTACCCTAATCCTTTGCTTAGGCTTAGGCTAAAGTATAGGCGTATCCTTACACTTACCCTCAAGCTTACGCTTACGCTTTGGCTTAGGCTTAGGCTTAGGCTTAGACTTTGGCATTGTCTTAGGGAATTTGTTTATGCTACTGTTACGGCCCAGTCTGAATGCTACCTGCCCATCGCAACCCTACACTCTGGTGCCGCACAATAATCATTATTGTAGTTCTTACGTCCGCAACTATTCGGAGAACTGTGTTTGTTATTTATTCGGGTTTTGAAATGAATTATTCCACAGTTCCGAGGTTACCTGTCTAACGTTTATGGCAGGTCGGTTGCTTAAGTCCTGGAAACGAGTTTCATACCTGTATAACCGGGGTACACACAATGAGGGGCTGTACAAGACGCGGCACGCATAGAGAGAATATATTCCTCAGGGCACGCAGACAGAAGGAGGCCAGAGGGGGTTTCACCCGTTTCCGGTAGAATTTTGTCTTTCGTGCTACAAAGTTTTCAACCATGCTTGTAAGTCATCAAAAACCCTTGTATGCCCTTACTGAAGAATATTTAACTCTTACTGGTAAGGTGAGATTAGCTTCGCCTCTAGCAAGGTGAGCTAGCTGCGAGCCTGTATCCCTGCTAAAACTATGGAAAGACTAGAAAATACACTTTTGACAACGCTTTATAATTGACTTTCATGATGTTATACACGTCAAATTGTATTTTTCTTTGAGGTTATATCCTACCGGTCTAAAATCCATATTAGGTCCCTATATACAATCTTAAGGACTCAGAAGAAACATTTTTTAGGTTAAGTTATCGGTAGTTTACTGTAGTCATGTGTCTTTTCTACACTTACACTGGCTCGAAGCTGGCCCAACATGCCAGAAGGACCGGAAAAGTTGTTGAGAAAGTTTTCAATACCTGTGGCTTGTGGGTTTATTTGAAATTTGAACATTTTGCATACTGTTTGTTGTATTTTCTAATTTAGGTATTTTCATAAATTTAAGAAAAAGTAAATAATTTTTTGTTTTTTTAACTTTTTGGCCCAATTATACTTGTAGGGCCATAACAGTAGGATTAAGCATATTCCTATGCTGAAGCATAAGCGTAAGCGTTGCGAAAGCGTTTTCCTAAGCCTAAGCAAAAATGTAGCTAAAGTGTAAACCTACTCTTTTACAGAACCACCAGAAACTGGGACGGCCCTAAAAGTAACATGGGCCACATTTAGTGATACACTGCAAATTTCAATTAATTTAATATTAATCTGCTCATCTAGCGAACTAGATATTTCTGAGTTAGTAACACAAAACATTAACTCACTCTGAGTTGAGTTTACTCACTGTGAATTGGAGTTGTTTCCGGGTTCCTCGATAAATTAACTCAGTATGAGTTGAATCAACGCATATTTCTGAGTTCGGCTAGTCCTACCTCTGACTGAGTAATTGTATTCACTCAGAGTTAAAATCAACTCACTTGAATTTACAGTGTAGTTAAGGAGTTTGATAATGAGACATTCCTCATGTCATGTTATTAATACTAAGAGCGCATGATACAAGAATGTACATCTACCGACATTTGGTTTCGTACAAGATGTACCGCCGGGCGTTGCGTTTTTGATCGTCCCCCTTGCTTAGATGGGGGGCGCCGACACATGCAATAACCCTAAATTAAACTACACTGACAAAAAATAATGAGTCAAATTTACTCTCTCTGAAATACGCTCTACGGGACTACACAAACTGAGTCAAATTCCACTCCGCCGGAGTCAAACGTGCGATTCAGTGTGTCGAATTTGACTCTGGTAGAGTCCAGTTTGACTCAGTTTGCGTAGTTCCGTACAGCCTATTTCGGAGACCGTCAATTTGACTCATCATTTTTGCAGTGTATAAGCGGAGCATTTTTGTCGCCCAATTCATACAGTGCCATGGTTCGCATAGGTTGTACTCTCCTAAATAAGGGGGCTGGGTCAAAAACGCAACGCATGCCGGGCATGTTTTGCAGCGTACGGAATCCCAACAGTTGCATATTCTTGTATCATGAATTCTTGTTAATACTAAACGCAAAGTAGTGACCCGAATAAGAGGGGGACTGCTATTTATTTGGCCTCTCCAGAGGGTACCTTCCCCCTTGTTATTCGGTTACGGACTGTTATTTATTTTTAACCCACGCTCCGTCGCCCTTCGTTACTGATATATATCCGGTGCTGCAATTATCCGTTAAATTAAACGTTTGTTTTTGTCTTGTGTGAATAGCTTGAGCGATAATACTAGGTTATACTTAGGAATGTACTTTCAAAATTTAAGTACGCTTTAAAGTTTCGAACTCAAATTATTTGGTATTGGAGTCATTTTTGCGCTATAATTAGGGTTAATTGACATTTATGGACTCTAATTAGGATTTAGGGATTCTATCGTCTTACAGACTCTTATTATGGAAACGGAATCCTATTGATTCGGACTCAAAATGGGGAGCCCCCTCTTATTACCCCCTCTTATTCGGGTCAATACAGTGTTTTGCGTGTTCAGTTTCACATTGAAGACAGGATTTGATATAATTCAGAATAGAAAAGCGAGAAAAAATTTACTTATAAATAAGAAGACAAAATTAAGGCTGTGGTCAAAATTGCGGTCTATGGGTCTTTAATCATGGTTTCGGCATAACGGAACGAGCAATTAATCACAATATTTGGAATCCGTTGAATTCGTCCTTCCAACGCATTCCAACACGCTATGGCGTTTCCTATTTGGGGCCCCATCGCCCTTTGACTCTATGGTTCAGCGATTTGATTTGTTTTTAAGTAAATATATCATTAATTATTTTTGTGGTTAATTAAATTTTGTATTGTTTTTATCTTTTATTGTTTACGAAATATTTTTTTCATCTCAATAGCTAACTGAGATATTCTAAGTTAAACAGTACCATATAGAGCCCTTCACGAAAATTTTGCTGCACTTTGCGGTGGTGCTCGAACCAACGACGTACGGATTACCGGTCCGCTGCTCTAACCATTGAGCTACGCAGTGATGCAAACTTTTCGCTACAATGGCTGTATAGCTGACTGAGATATATTTGGATTGACGGATGCCGAAACCGGAAAACCAGCGAAAATATTGGTTCTTTAGATAGAATTGGCGGCCAATGTATAGAACAGGGGCGGAACAGTAAGATAAAAATGTTTTTAACGCCAAAGCCTAAGCCTACGACTAAGCGTAAACGT
Source organism: Enoplolaimus lenunculus (assembly GCA_030248215.1). Lineage (NCBI taxonomy): Eukaryota > Metazoa > Nematoda > Enoplea > Enoplida > Thoracostomopsidae > Enoplolaimus > Enoplolaimus lenunculus. Next base: position 70,633 of record JASANG010003072.1, read on the forward strand.
TAGCTTATACCTAAGCCTAGGCCTAAGCCTAAACCTAAGCAAAAAATAGTCTAAGGCTTAAGCTTACTCTATTCCAGTCGCACGGAATAATGTTCCGCTCCTGATACATGGGCCAAATTAGCAAATCGATAACTATGGTGAATAGTGAATTCGGAGACAACACAATGACTTCTAGGCTCTGGTACCATCTTGGCACGCCCCCGAATGTATAAGCCTTATTTGAGGATAAGTATAGGGTAACCGATTGTTTTGATTGGCTTAATTATGTACTTATAAAAATTACGCAAACTAACTAAGAATTAGCATATTTGGTTATTTTTCATCTTTAATTAGAAAATGCGATATCGGCCCTGGCCTGGTATACAGAGGCGGATCCAAAAATTTCTGTCGGGTGGGGCGGGATGGCAAATGTTCCGAAACGCAAAAATTGTAAGGTAGGGACATTAGCAATTTTATCACCAAAAATTCTGCGGGATAAATTGTTTTTTACAAAAATATTTCTGAGGGGAAAAATGTAACGTAGGGTGGAGACCTCGCATTATACACGTTAATAACTAAGCTTATACTTATAATATTGCCTGGCCAATACCTTAAGCCTTATGTGCTTACTACAGACTGAATGATTCAACTCGTTCTGAGTTAAAATAAACTCACTGAAATTTACAGTAGGTCTTGACTCTACGTCTCCGTTGATTATCGTAATTGTATTTTTATTGGTTACTCATGAATCGGTTAATAGTTTTTTAGAATATACTTCACCGGGAGCAAATTATTAATCTAAAGCAGCTTAAATCTTAGATTTGGTGTAAAAATAGTTTGAAGGCAAATTATCAGGGGTGCTTACACTGCGAGTCCCCTGCGTAAAATTTTCTCGTATTGCCAAAATTATTACCATACAGTATTGTTAATATTTCATTGAAGTACTGCTGCAGTTTTGTTAGTACCATGTTAACTGGGCAACGTATATCTAGAGGTCTATCCAAGGGGGGGTGCAGGTTAACGACTTAAATGGCTGATGCTGGAAATATATTTTCTTCGGCAGGAAGTTTCTAGATTTAGCGAAAAAATGCTTATGCTGTTAAACTATGCCAGGGGAAACTAGGGTTTAGCCCTACTCACACGAGCAAGTTTTTGCTGCGAGAACATGCAGCTGCACAACTTGCACTTGCATGTTTTGTTCAAAATCCCGTTCGAAAAACTTGCAGCTGCAAATAATTCATTCAAAATCGCAGCTAGGAATTTAGTTCACATGTGTGAACAACCATGCTATTTGACGGAATTTATTGCAGCAACTTTCTCATCAGCTGACGCAAAAATGAAAGTTCTGCGTACAATTTAAAGCTCTAAGTTCTCGCAACAAAAACTTGCACGTGTGAATCAGAACTCAAAATTTTGAATTGATTCAATTCATTCTGAATCAATTAATCAACTCACCCAGAGTCAACTCATCTCAGAGTGAGTTAATTTTTTGTCTGAGATATTATTTCAGAAATAACCAACTCGCTAGATGAATGGATTAATCAATTCATTGGAATTTACAGTGCCTTATTTAAAATAAATTATATATACTTCAAGTAATAATTTTTACAAGCGTCTAAAGAATAAAATATTGTTCAATTATCGAATTTCATTTCGCAAGGTTGTTAAAGTGCTAATTTTTATCAGCCCACGAAAAATTTCACCTGGTTTTTGCTTAAATATCGCCTCCGTACTCACCTTGCATCAATTAGGCTTTATCTAATTTAGAATAAAGTTTTAGGCAACTGCTAATAGCATTAGTACGCGTTGTCTAAAATTCGATTTAGTTTTCAATTATTAATCTTAGAACTAACTTAGAGAACGTATTTGCTTGTGATTATACATTGAGTGACTTTATTTTATTAGCGAATTTTTCATGCGGTTGCTAGTAAGGGTTAAGATTTACTAATTTGAAGTTTTCTGTATCAACGGGAACAGATACAGGGCATTGGAGGGCTGCATTCGGTCGAGGTCGTAGCTGTAGGGGACCAAGGGATGCTCAGCCCTCTCGTGGAAAATTTTTTGCCCCCTATAATAATTTTAACCTTGTTTGTGAGTCATCCAGAAACCCTTAACTGTAAATTCTAATGAGTTGATTAATCAATTAATACTAGCGAGTTGGTTATTTCTGAATTAATATCAGTACACATTAACTCATTCTGTGTTGAGTTGAATCTCACTCTGAGTTGAGTTGACTCTGGGTGAGTTGATTAATTAACTCAGAATCAATTGAATCAACTCAAGATTCTGTGTTGTGATAGTCCTAACTCAGACTGAATGATTCTTCAACTCGTTTTGAGTTAAATCAACTCACTGAAATTTACAGTGTAGTATGTCTCTGCTGAAAATTTTTTAGCCGCCTTAGGAAGGTCAGCTGGCTACAAGGCCTGTGCGCGATAAATACAACGTTCGCACCCGAGGCTTTCGAGATTTTAAACGTAATTTCAGTACTAAATTTGAAGTTTTTACTATCAAATTTTGAAGAAACTAAAAATTAGTTTTTGCGCATATACTTTTCAACTTAAAAAATCTAGAGAAATTAAAAAATTAATCAATTTCAAACTTGTATACGCAGAGAAGGTTTTATACTGTAAATTTCAGTGAATTGATTTTAACTCAGAATGAGTTGAATCAATCTGTCTGAGTTTTAGCACTATCACAACTCGGAATGTTGAGTTGATTCAATTCATTCTGGGTTAATTAATCAACTCCCCCGGAGTCAACGCTACTTAGAGTAAACAATCAACTAAACTCAGAGTGAGTTAATGTTTACTAATATTAACTCAGAAGTAACCAACTCGTAAGCTGAATTGATTAATTAACTCATTGGAATTTACAGTGTAGTGTGGGGGCGGCAGTTAGGTACAAATTGTTGTACCTTTAATCTGTCACCCACCATCAAAGATTTGTATCTCAAAAAATATTATTAAACCTTAAGTTTTTGTTTCTTAACAAAGTTGAATTAAATTTTTGTTGTATATTCGTAAACTGTTTCTAATTAATTTTGTAATTAAATTATAATGTAACAATAGCTTAAGTAACGTAAAAAAGTTTTTAAGAACGATATTTTTTTCGAACTTTTATCTTCTTCGCTCGACTTATAATTGAAATTTGAGAGAACATTTTCACTTAAATCTGTGGTCCTTACAATACTTGTTTTACTGAAAAAAAAACTAAAAAATAACATCTGTCTACAAATTTTAGGTCCGGCACGCGGGGATCAGGGGTATCTCAGATGTCAATAGACACCGGCCAGACAGTTTCAGGGGTGCCACTGACACCCAGAATGCCCACCCAAAGTATAGCTAAAAGTTTCGTGTTGGAATTTATAATATTTAATGCAAAAAATGCACTTGATTCTGGCACGCAACGCTTGCGAAAGTTTTCTAACCTACTCTGATGTTTGACCCTTGGTGGTCTACCAAAGATTGGATTAATTGCCAGTTTTGATGACGTGATCGTGGTATGTTGCTACACGTTCGATTGTTACCTAAACGTCATTTCCGTATAGAGTTCCAGATTGGGCGTTTTGACCCTGCTCACGCGCTGTTTATGAGGGTTGTACGAACGGGAACCGGATATTTTACTGGTTCGTTTTTGGTTGAAAAACAATAAAATATATATAGTAATTTCGATTTTTTCCAACTGAGGTTTAAAACTTTTCAGTGGCCACCCAGTGTCGGAGCAGGCGAGGGTGGACGCTGTCCATAATTCCGGGCTGGGGGCTCCGGCGATGGTCGAAATATTTTTCAGTTTTTAGTTTAAAATCTTGTCAGGATGCGGGCTCCTTGGGGTGCAGGCCCCAAATGAGAATTATTTGGTGAGGCTGTTACGGCCCTGTGGCCACCTTGTATACTTGGATGCCTTGAGTTAAGACCGTAAAATTGAATAGAAGGGTATTTCGTACTATACACAAACCAAAATAAATAAAGCTAGAAATTTTATACAGAAATCAAGTAAGATTTATCGACTGTTAATTTTGAACCATGTAAAGATCAGGGGCGAAACGTTTGTCCGTGGGAATCGAAATAAGCTTAAGCTTTAGACTGTTTTTTGTTTAGACTTAGGCTTAGGCTTACGTATAAGCTCTTTGTTATGCTTAGGCTTATGTATAAACTCGTTCTTATGCTTATGCTTATGCTTATGAATAAACTTATTCTTATGCTTAGGCTTAGGCTTAGGTATAAGTTCGCTCTTGTTAGGCTTAGGTTTACGCTTAGGTATAAGCTCATTTCTATGCTTAGTATTAAGCTTAGGCTTAGGCATAAGCTCATTCTTACGCTTAGTAATATGCTTATACTACTGCTGCGCCCTTTTTCTGTACACTGGACAAATTTTTTGAACGATTAGAAATAAAATTGAGTGACTTTGGAAGTTCTTGCAAAACGTGAAATTTTGGTTACGCCCCAAACCCCGAGTATAATTTTAAACAAAAAGTCAATGTTACATTTCATGCCAACTAAAAATATTACATTGTTTATCAAAATATGGTTACGGAACTTTAAAATTCCAACAGAAAAAAATCAAAATTTCATTCATGTTTCTGCAACTCAGCCATTATTTTACGCAATTGAAGCTAGAAAATACATTTTTTAGTATTTTTCAGTTTAGACTGTCCAAAAACTAGACGAATTTTTAACATTACATGGGTTTAACAACGTGCTGCAGGCACGATAGCTTGTTTGTTTGTGGGCATTTTTTCGTTACTTTTTTAATCATTTGCATAAACTCCACCGTAGATCTTGGCTAAAATCAGCCCATAAGGGCTTAGATTTTGCAGACAACGGCACCTTTTGCTTGAAAGCAATTTTGCCAGGGCTTAAATTTGAAGCTAAAATACTACTCGGCGTCTTTAATTTGGCAAAAATTTTATTTCTGAACCATGAATTAAATGGCAGTTGTTTTCATTTCTGAAATAGTTACACGAGGTAGCTATGTATCCTTTGTATGTTCCATTGTATACGCTGAATCTACGACAATTCGTCGCCCGACAACTTGTCGCCCGCAGAGGTGTAAGCGAGTAAAGATGTTTTACCCGTGGAAATACAATTTTTTACACGCGGGTATACCTGCGCAAAATTGTTTTACCCGCTACCAAAGTGCAACCAAAATTTTGGTTCCGGTAGGAAAATCTGTTATTTTTTGCTATCCGGTTACGGTAATAAAGCCAGAATTTTTTCACCGGAATTTACTGGTATTTTCGGTATGAAAAATTTTTCTCATTCGAAACTTTAAAAAATTATCATATTTATTCTAATTTATATTTTTCTAAAATTATCTGAGTGCGTATTGCCAGAATTTTCAATTTGCGTCATACCCTACAATTTATTATGTTTCACATCTGCTGCAGTTGTTTCTGGATTTTGGCATACTAAATGATGTGTTTCCACTATTAAAAGCGATAAAATAGCATTAAAATGAATTTTTCGGTAAAAACTTTTTTTTGTTTTCCGGTTCCGGCTCCGAATCCGATTCCGGTATTTCTTTAATTTCCGGTCCCGGTTCCGGCATTTTATAATTCCTGTTGCACCCTGTCCGTTACCCGCTTTTACCCGTCTTTTATTTTTTCCTTCTGCATTCAATACAATTGTGTAATTTAACAGTGCACTGTTTGTCATTCGATTTTTACATTACAAAAACACTTTATTAGCAATTTTCGAAACAAACCATTCAGTAAAAAATGTAACACTGGACAATACTGCACATTAGACCTATCACCGGTAAAACTAGGCTGTGGGCTGATAGGTTATCATGATCAGTGAATCAAAACGTTCTTGTCTATATGAAATAATGGTAGCTAAGATCGTATAAATCACAGGTTTGTTTTAAGATTCCATTCAGAATCTTGTGAACATATTATTCCATGCCAAAAAATATAACTTCCATAGAAACGCGAAGAATGTCTTGAAAATATAAACTAAACCCATAATATTAAAAGCTGTATTGTAAAAATTTCTGCTGAAACGTATGTGGAAAGTATTCAAACGTTCGTTTGCCTAATTAAGCCAGAACCATAATCTTAGCAACCTGCTTTATTTGTGAGGGATACTAGCTATGTATTTTGAACCGCGGTTTCTAAGCGTAATCCTGCCTCTATTAGCCGAAGCCTAAACATAATGATGGGCGGCGAATTGTCGACTTAATTTTGAAAGTACATTCCAAAGTATAACCTTGCATGATCGCTCAAGCTATTGTCACAAGACAAATATTATTCGTTAAATTCAACGGATATTTGCAGTACCGGATATATATCAGTAACGAAAGGCGGCGGAACGTGGGTTCAAAATAAACAACAGTCCGTAACCGAATAACAAGGGGGGGAGGTACGCTCTGGATAGGCCAAATAAATATCAGTCCCCCCTCTTATTCGGGTCACTACAGTAAGGCATTTCTTGAAGACCCATTTCATTTGTTCTATCTGTTTATTGACAAACGGCATGAATATCAGGATTGCATTTCAAAAGGGTACAATATCACAATATGCAATTGTTTAAACGAATAATTCGTTGATTTCCAACATTCAGAAACTTCTTCCACACGCTTGCAAAAGCGTTTTACTATCGTTGTTGAAGAGTTTCACGTTGATATATATTCGTCTATGTTCTTGTTGACGCTCGAAGACTATTTTCCGGTGCCCACATTTTATCTGGTGCTGCTGTAGGTTTTGCTCCCTCCATACGAGAATGCCAGTTACAACATTCAGAAAGGTTCTCAGTTGCGCCAAACCAACGATCTTTCTGACTCTAAATTTACTGTTTTCCGTTTATCTCAACGACAAATCTGGCAAATTTATTGTTTGAGCAGTAGCATTTTGAGAGTTTAAATTTTAAACTCTTTGCAATTTAGCGTGGTCATTTTTAATAGGGTTTTTTTGTCGGCTAACATTGGCTAAGCCATGGGGCCGCCTGAATAGCTTTTTACATGGTCATTGCCAGGATTTGATTTCGCGGCGGTATAAATCTTTTTATAATATTTTTGACGCGGGATTGCAGTAAGAAAAGAAATTCTCATACTGTTTAGGACCCACGTATAGAACAGGGCCGGATTGTTTTCCGGAGGGGCTATAATACAGTCAGTTTAAGCTTTAGACAATTTTTTGCTTAGGCTTAGGCTTAGGCTTAGGCTTAGGCTTAGGCTTAGGCTTAGGAATAGGCTCATCCATACGCTTAGGCTTAGGCTTAGGTTTAGGAATACGCTCATCTTTTCCCTTAGGCTTAGGCTAAAGCTTAGTAATATGCTTATACTACTGTTCCGGCCCTGTTCTGTACATAGGCCCCGTTTATGATAACAGAGAAGGTTAGTTATAAGCTTACAATTGTGATTGAACGTATTTTTAAATGTATGCAGCATAACTGAAAAGTTATTGTTCACTGTTTAGTTTTATGATTTGAAATCCTGTATTTTTTAATTTTCCGGTTCCGGTTTAAGTATTTTTCAAATTCCGTTGCACATTTATATTGACATATATGATATATACATACAAACATATATACATAAATACTAGGGTGCAACCGAAATTCCGGTTCCGGTAATAAATCCGGTATTTTTTCACCGGAATTTTCCGGTATTTTTGGAAATGAAAAATTTTTCTCATTCGAAAATTTAAGAAAAATTGGCATATTTTTCTGACCTATTTTGCTGAAATTATCTAAGCGTGTATTGCCAAAATGTTTCAATTTGTGCCATTCTCTATAACTTACCGTATGTTTCTACCTACTGCATCTGGTTCAAGATTTTGTCACTCTGAATGATGTGTTTACAGCATTAAAAGCGATAAAATAGCGATTTATTTTCCGGCTGCGGTTCCGCTATATTTTTAGCTTTCCGGTTCCGGTAGTTTATACTTCCGGTTGCAACCTAATAAATACGCATATATATAATATATATATTCACATATATACATACATACATACATATATATACATGTATGGAAACAGAGGCATCTAGCGCTTTCCGATGGTGTTATTTAACTTAAAACCATGAGATAGCAATCAAATTAAACCAGAAATTGGTGTAAAATTAATCTTGAGCCACAAATTTTAAAACAATTTACTGTGTTATTTTTATAAACAATTTGTTCGCTTGACTATTAAAACACAGGCGTACTAAATTGATTCGAGAAGCGAATGGGGGCAGTTCCTTGGAGTTTTAAGCGCCGAATAATAACCGCTAAGATGAGAATTTAGCATCAGAATATATTATTAATCTACGTTTATTGTTTAGTGATAGCCCCCGGAGTTTTGATATTTCGATATAACTGCAACACTTGTGATAGTTTGAGATGATATAAAAGCGTTTGACCTGCACACAAAAAAGTATTTCTGAATTTATTCACAAAAGTATTTCCTGTGTCCAATCTGAAAAGTTTTTCCGTGAAAAACTTTTCAGATTGGACACAGGAAATACTTTTGTGAATAAATTCAGAAATACTTTTTTGTGTGCAGGTCAAACGCTTTTATATCATCTCAAACTATCACAAGTGTTGCAGTTATATCGAAATATCAAAACTCCGGGGGTATCACTAAACAATAAACGTAGATTAATAATATATGCTGATGCTAAATTCTTTCAGACTTTATTTCAAACTTTTTTGAAAACTTTTCTGTTATAACACAAATACTTTTTAAGCGCACATTGCTAATCATATTTCTTAAATGTAAGAATATATTTCTTAAATATCACACATTCATGTGAAATACAGTAAGCTTTTAGAAATGAAAATCTGTTACTGAAACGGTTTTTTAAACAAAATTAATATTCTCGCGTAATGTTTAGTCGTATTTATTCATTTTAGCCAAATCATTTGCTGTTGTTGTCAAACAATCACATATAAACTATGATCATTAATTGGTGAGTTTCAGGTTGATTAAACCTACTGGCAAAGTAAAGTTAAGCGTAATTATGGCCATCAGCCCGAATTTTCAAAACCATTACTTTGGTGAAAAATTAAACCTATTAGAGACAGTGTATTACATATATATATGAATATATATATGAATATATATAAATATATTTATATATATATTTATATATAATAGAATACGAAACAAATAATTTAGGTTATAGGACTTTATTTCAATGTACTATAGAATCAAAATCTACGTTAGATAATTGGATAATAAATCAACAAATTTAGTAACTGGCACAGATTTTGTATCAGGTTAAATGTTTTGGTTTTAAACCAGCGGCATGTCTAGAAATTTATTGATGGTGGGAACTGTACGACGTATAATAGTGGTAAAAGAAATCGTGAGTGAAAAGCCAAACGCAATTTTAGTGCTGGATTTTTGTGCAATTATTTAGCGCTGACCCGTCCTAAAGGGCATGACCTGGTCGGATATGTGAACGCAGTTGCAAGTCACTTGAATTTTTAGCACCTGCAATTTGATTGGTCAATTGAAATGTTCGTTTGAAAATATTTGCAGCTGCAAATGTTTCGTGCAAGTTCCAGCTGCGAGTTCTCGGTGCAAAAAGTTGCGACGTGTGAATGGAGCTCAAGTTATGATTCGATTGGCTCTTGGATCGATTGAGGCATAAATCGGATATCGTAACCCATTTCTGTTTCGACCAATTGGTTGCAAATTGTGTAACTTTTGAACTAATAATTCCGGAACCACGTGCATAGAAACAGGGGCAAGTTTCATGTGCCAAACCTTGTTTTGGCATTTTGGACCGTATAGATGAGTGCTATACCATTTTCTGCGCGATTTAAGCCTAAGACTTAAACGATTTTTTGCTTAGCCTTAAGCTTAGTCTTAGGAATATGTTTATTCATGCGCTAACGCTTTGTCTTAGTCGTACGAATATGCTTATAAACTGGTACGGCCCTCATCTATACATTGGCCGGGATCTTTGTACTCAGGTTTTTAGACACGGTTTCAGGCCACAGCACAAGAAACGTCCCCAACAAATTTTATCAGAACTTACCCCCCTTTCCGAAATTTAGACTACGCCTTTGCTCAGAATCATTGAACGTTTACACAGCCTTCCAAAAATCGAGTGGTTCCTACTACTTGGGTCCAGATTATATTTCGTCGAGTCTGAATTGTTCGAATCCTGTCAACACTCAAAATATACCTCAAAAACGTGGTCTTATCCTTAGATTTTAGTATATTTTCAATCGAAACGTGTGCTAATTTTATTTACATTTTATCATAAAAACGTGTCTAAACGTCATATATTTTATAAGTCGACGATTGAAATAGTGCGTTTACACGCTCATATTAGACAAATGGGACTCTCCTACAACTTCCTTACTTATATACTCCAATTGTTAGGATTATAAGGTGCGATAGCTGTTAAATAATTTCTCAGAATATTTTGCAAAAAATCTTAAATATTGGGGTAGCAAAAACATGTAGTGACGTACAATCATTGAAAAAATACATATCATATATATATAAATACATATATATATTTATATATATAGTGTCCAATAAAACTAAAGAAGGCCAGCCCAAGATATATACCAGGCTAACATGTTTAGAGCTGACCAAGTAAACAATAACAAAACCTGTTTTTAGATTCAAATTTTAAATTCATCACTGAAAACTTTTGCAAGCACCTAAACTTTCGTCTATCAAAAGAATCATGGAGGAAGCGTTTTCCTGCGGGTCTGCAATAGAGTAAGCTTTAGCTTTAGACTAATTTTTTTGGCTTAGACTTAATAGGTTTAGCAATATGCTTAAACCGCTGTTACGGCGCTGTTGTATGCATTAGCCAAAATTTTTATAGATCGATATGGTATCGTTTGGTTATTTCGACCGGTTTATTGAAATTCGGGGTTTAGTGGACCCCCGCCCTGTGCGGACGCAAATGGTATTCCGCAACTGGATTAGGAGATAAATTTGACAACAAGCTAGACGCACTTGCGTGATAAACGCTAGTTTAGAAACCGAAACGATTTTACGCTATAAATGAAAAAGACACCGTTTTTGTAGGCTTCAAATGCCGCAGATTTGAAATTGTATTTGGTGTTCAAATTTGTTGCAGTGGCAGTTTTATCGTAGTTTTGTTTATTACGCCGTACAAACTTTGAACTTACTCGCATGCCTACAATTTACCGGCGTCACGGTATAATTATTCCACCCACCGGTAAAATACTTACCCCAATAAAAATTCTCTCCCCTAGTAAAAACATAGAAAGAAATACCGCAGTGGTAAAAATTTCGCACTCAGGTTCTTTAAAAAAGTATTAAACCAAACGTTGAGAAAAGATTAATCTGGTATAAGTCATTCAGGCAAAAGTATACTGGGGATGGAATTAAGCGGCGACTTTTGTTATATCGGGTTTGTCGGAATAAAAAAACTGGTTCAATTCTTCCGGCGGAAGATTTAAACGACGCAAGAATTAAACCGTGACACCGCTACAGCATGCATACTTTGGTTTTCCACCAGAACAGCACAGATCAAATACGGTGTTTGATTTTGAAAATATTTGCATATTTGCACTTTGAGTACCTTAATAATTTTGTACAATCAATTTTGAATTTTTGACAAATTCGATTTTCACACGTCATTCGATTGACTAAAAACGTTGGAAACGTCATATTTAATTAATTTTTTTTTCGTAAAGCTGACACCATTTTTTTGTATAATCAAAGTCAGTTAATTTTTTCGCTCGCTTGCAAAAACTTTTATTCAACCCTGTCCCGTATGCTTTCAAACTACAATTTCCACGCTGGGTCTACGAGGTGGCAGACGTCCGCCATCATCAGCTGTAGAACCTTGGCATTCAAGCCCAAATCAGATTCACACGTCTTGTGGAAATTTAGCACTTACACATACGCGTATTAATTGTTAAATACTATGCTTAAATTTCAATTATTTGGTCAAAATACACTCGGCCCATGTATAGAACAGGGCCGGATCGTTTTCCGGAGTGGCTGCAATAGAGTCAGTGTAGGCTTTAGACTAAATTTTTTGCTTAGGCTTAGGCTTATGCTTAGGCTTATGCTTAGGCTTAGACTTAGGAATAGGCTCATCCTTATGCTTATTATGCTTAGGCTTAGGCTTCGGCGTAGGAATATGCTTTATACTACTGTTCCGGCCCTGTTCTGTACATGGTCCATATATGTTCCGTATAGGCAAAAATTAAAGTTTACCCTTTCCGAAATCCAACCGAACAAAGAAGTCGATATATATGATATATAGGTATATATAACCACATTACCTAATTTGACACACTTGTCATTTATGACAAAATGTGTCAGAATTTAAAATTTCCTGTTTTAAACGGTCTGTAGATTATTATTTGCTATTTTGAAATGTAATAAACAAGCGAAAACATTGCTATGAATTGTGAATGGGCATATATTTGTTTCTCAGATGTTTGAATTTAAAATAAACTATATATGTATATATATGTATGTATGTATACGTATATATATCAGGGTTTAAACGGAATTCGTGTTCCTGCTGGAATTCCTTCAAAAATTTAATTCCTGTTCCTGTTCCTGTTCCTGCATTCAAAGATGCAGGAACCGGAATTTTTACGGTTTTGTGGCAAATCATGCCTAATCATTTAAATATTGAAAACAGTCTTTAAAATTGTTATTTTGACGTGAGTGTTTTTGCAATCAATTTTGTTACTAAGCTGTTTCTGTTGTGTTTTCGCAAAACTTGATGATGAAATAGCTCTGAAAATTCGTTTACGCCATTTTTTGGTAGGTTTTCTAAAAACTCCAACAATAATTCGATAATGAAAATTATTTCAAATTCCGTTTCCTGTTCTTGTTCCGGTTCCTGCAACGGAATTCAATTCGTGTTCCTGTTCCTGTACGGCAAAGTATCTGGTCATATTATTCATTTTTTTTTTAAAATATTCACATTGATGGCTTCAAATCCATGTCCGTATATCAAGACTGGATGATGCATACTTTAACAAGAGTATACAACTGAATATCCACCAACTAAAATCATCCGTTTATAGTTTAATTTATGGTTTTGCATGTGACAACAACCCCCCTCTAAACAAACAGGGATCGACCAAAAACGCAACGCCCGGAGGTATGTTTTCTACCATGCGAAACCGCAGGAGTTGCACACTCTTGTATCATGCACTCTTGGTATTATCAAATGTATATACTTTAGCCGTTATCACTAATTGACGATAGGTCATGTAGATTTTGAACCAGTCAATGGAAAGCTTGAAACATTGGCACACGTTTGGCAATTAATTTGTCGTACTTAACAATAGAAGCTGCTGTGATTTGCATATTTGAAAACGTGTTACCAAGAGTGGATGATCACTCTTTATAACAAGAGTGTGTAACTCATGTGTTACGCTTTATACACTCAAGCTTGCTGTCAAATTATATACTTTCAGGAATATATTGCGTTGTAGTGTAAAAATTAAAAATTTACATATAAAAATACGTCATTTTTATCCCAATACCGCCGGCGACCGAATTTAATGTCAACCGATAATTAATAGTTTTCGTTTGTACTAAATAAATATTTTCAACGCCATTCTCGCTTAAAGTCGCGCTAATATTTGTAGCATCAAAGTATAAATTCGTAAACAAAAATGACAACTCGAATTGGTACATTTGTCACATTTTTGACGTTAAGCGTTACGTTTTGCGTTCAATGGACGAATAGCGAATATGTCGATGAAAGCGGTGTTTTGAACGAAATTGGCCTTCGATGCGTTGAAAACGATCCAACTTTAGATCCGGCAATCTGTGACGAGTTGAGATTGGTTGTGGATGGTCAGTTTTGATTTTTGATGATAAATATTACTTTTCGGGTTGTGCTATACTTATTAACCCTTTCTCACATGAAAATTTTCTGTTTTCCCTACATGAGACCCACTTTTATGCTAGGATTCGAACTCCAGTGACTGGAGTGGGAGGCGTATACCATCACTACTCAGCTATAGGAGCTTGACGCTTGAGCCCGAGGGGGCTCTCACGTCTTGTGGTGATTTAGTCACTGTAAAAAATGGGTAGTCAAATTGACTTTGTCGGAAATAGCCTTTTCCTGACTACACAAACTGAGTCAAAATTAGACTCCGCCAGAGTCAAATTGAATTATTAGGCACGAAAGGGTTTATTCTACATTTTGACTCAACATTTGGCTTCTTTTGTAAATTAATTTAAATTAATTTAATCCGAACCCAAATTAAAATAAATTTTTTGTCACCAAAGGTACATTTACGAGTCGAATTTCCGTCGACAGATTAATCCAAACTTTAAAATATCGTTGTGAAAGTTCACACGCTGTACAAGGTGCGATTTATAAATCAGTAAAAACAGGAAAAATTGTTGTTGTTTTTCTTTCAATTTTTACGACGAGGATTCTGAAATTAATACTAAAATGGCGTCTGGTCCGTCTCTGTTGTCTGGCTTGCGTGATTTTCTTCGCAACTCTGTATACCTGCACTGATATCTGTTTGCATAAAAGTGTACCATACGTGCGGGGTTTTAGCTTGTTTCGCTCGCGAGCGGCACAAGTTTTGCATATAAAAAGATTTGAGGTCTTGCGCCCGCAATTTTCGTGACACCACATAACACATTCCAAACATTGGCACCAGTGTTGACCACTTTTGTCTTTCGCCCAGTCACCGTCGCCAAAGCCACTTAACCATGCCGGTTTATTTGACTTCTTCGTCGTCCCACGGACTTCAGACTCGGGTTTACTCGGCGACGGATTTAAGGTGAACTAAAAGTGAACTATAACGTGTATTTAGAACCACAAAGTCTTTGATGCCAGTTTTTCTGAAAATAATTTTTGTTTTACCATTCTAAGTATAAAATCGAACCAAATTTAAGAACAAATCACAGCGGACTACAGCGTAACTATTTCCGCAAACTGAACTTGCCAACTATAGAAAACCCGTGACAATTGCTCTTTTGCTCAATTTTTGAGAACTTCGATTCATGTATTGCAAGCCTAAGTAATCTGAAATTTATGAAACTTTTTGTAGCAAAAACAAATGTGGTACAAACTCAGGTCCTCGTTGTCTAAAATTTTTGATGTGCCGAGTTTACCCTTAACCTTGCATATAATATTTCGAAATATCGCTACATTCAGCAAAAACGCACACCATGTACAGCGTGTAGCACTAGCTATATAATGGTATAAAAATCATGTCATTCTATAAGCTAGTTATTTTTCAACGTAGGCGTAAACTTCGAGGTGGCGGCATTACCCCGAATGACGAGTTTGCCCGGTTTTACTATACTGTTCCGCCCCTGTTTTTTACATTGGCCAAAATTGCTAAAATGTATATATGAGCTCGATTACTCCTGTCAGTGACAAAAAGGTATAAAAGCGTGTGCTAATAGCGTCTGATGATTGTTATGGTTAAAACTTGCAACACGTACCTAATTCTGAATTTATATTTCAGATGAAGACTCAGCGTCTAACAATTTGGTCAAACGCAAAAATGAATTTATGCGATTTGGGAAACGCAAAAATGAATTCATGAGATTTGGAAAGCGAAAAAATGAATTTATGCGATTTGGAAAACGTAAAAATGAATTTATGCGATTTGGAAAACGCAAAAATGAATTTATGAGATTTGGAAAACGAAAAAATGAATTTATGCGATTCGGGAAACGTAAAAATGAATTTATGCGATTTGGTTAAACTTTACTACTGGAAAATCTATCGCAAGGGTCTCATACGTAGTTTTTAGCAGATCCATCCGCCCTAAGCCTTACTGTTATGGCGCTATGTAGGCAGTATCAAAAAGCGCATGATTTCAAACGAAATCCTTCTGATATACAAAAATTTAAAATAACATAAAAAACAAAAATGTTAACACTGTAAATTTCAGTGAATTGATTGATTAACTCAGACAACGAATTAGTGCATTCGAGTACTTCGATACGTTTTTGTGTTATGACTTTTACATTAGCGGCTTCGATATTTATTTAAGCTGCAATTCTTTTTAACACATTAATGTCTCAAAATTAAACGTGTTAGCTCGTTGAAATTTAAAAACATTCTATGACTTGTTTTGAATATTTAAATTTTTTGCACTTTTTCAAGCTAATTTTGCGCACAAATCCTTTCAGCCCAATTGATACGTGCAAGTTTTGCAGCATAAACTTGCACGTGCAACTTGCACGCGCAAGTTTGGTAACAAAGCAACTTTGAAGTTATTGCAGCTGCAAATGATTCACTGGAATTTATGCTATTTAATTTAATTCGCACCTGCGAACGCAGTTGCAAATCGCTTGAATTTCTAGCATCTGCAGTTTGATTTGTCAATCGCAATATTCCTTTGATAATACTTGCAGCTGCAAAGTATTTCGTGTAAGTTGCAGCAGCGAGTTCTCCCTGCAAAAACTTGCACGTGTGAATGGGACTTAACTCTAATTTGTTTAAAACAATTGATTGTTCAGCATTTAATATGTAAACATCTGTTTGCAAAATATTGCAGATATGCAATAAAACGCTAGTTGTGTGTGACTAACGTTAGCGTTGAAACCAGTTGGTTAAGTGTTTAGTTCAATAAAGTAGATGATGCATGCGAACACTTATATGCACGGAACACTACTCACAACATTGAGATTATCGTTTTACAATTTTTGTATTTTAACCCTTTTTCACATGAATATTTTTAATTTCAAATGAGACATAATTTCAAAGTAAGATTCGAACCCTAGTCTCACGGGTGGGAGGTGTTTACGATGACCACTGAACTATATGAGCTTGACGCTCTAGCCTGAGGGGGCTCTGACGTGTTCCGAAGATTTTGTACTGCGCATATATGTCAGAATTGTTAAACACTGCTCACATTGTCTGTGTTGCTCGTCTATCATTGTATTTAGTTGCTCATAGTATACTCTATGAGTGAAGGGGTTATAGATACTAAGTAAGAATTTTTTCATTAATCCTTTCTCACATGAATATTTTCAACTTCACATGAGATGCAATTTCAAAGTAAGATTCGATCCCCCACTCCCGTCTTGTGAAGATTTTGCACTGCGCATATATATGTTAGAATTGTTAAACACTGTTCACAGTGTCTGTGTTGCTCGTCTATCATTGTATTTAGTTGCTCATAGTATACTCTATGAGTGAGAGGGTTAAGTTAAACCTAACTGCAATATAGGGCCAACGAATATAACCGTACCGTTCTCATATCTAACCCGAGCCATCTTTGCACCGCATAAAACCTAATAGGACCTATAAATAGCAAAGATTGTAATTATAATTATCTGTTCAACAATTTTACACATCGTCCCTAAATTGCAACTTCTGTTCCTTAATGTAAGTACGTGTTCCGTAATTGCTTAAAATTACGAAATTTTGTACTGTCAGTAGCTTTTTCTAATAACCAGGGTGTAAACTGATGGTAAAACTAACGGAAACGGTTATTGATCGAAATAATGGAAACGGAAAACGAATATTGAAGCATGAAAGTCTCAATGATGTTTTATTTTTCTGCCAATACAATTGTGTCGGGCAAATATTCACGGGGCTTTTTAAAATTTTAAAGAAAAATGAAAAAATGGCAGGATGCACCGAAATTTTTATCATTTAGGATGAATTTTGTAATTTTTTTCATTTTGAACAATTGCAGCATATCTGTAGTGAAAAATTGCGAGATATATACGTCACTTATAAACTAGTTTTCAACGTCAAAATAACCAAATTTCCGTTGTCTCTATAACGTAAACGGAAACGGAACCGGGTACAGATTTTTACCGGAAACGGAACGGGAAACGAATATCCGGTTACTCCTTGCTAATAACTGATCGTTTTGTATTAAATAATAAAAATCGAATACTGTTCAAAGGAAACTCTATTCTATTTGCAATGATGTAAAATTCGTGTAAAAAATTATTCAAAGCGGACACGCAAAAGTTAGGGTTGAAAATATAAAAATTCGCTAGCTATGTTTTTATCTTAAAAAACATCAATTTTAACTGAAACTTAAAGTATAACATGGCTTTAGCGCCATAAAAAATACACGATGCTTTAGCCGTGCGCGATGAGGATTGAGTGAGGTCATTCTTGATAGCTTGCGTTCAACAGCTAAGCCTCCGTGTTGAATGTTACACTGTTCTGTAATATGATCTGTTTCTTAATTCGCGAGTCTAACATAAGACCCTAAGGTTCAAACTTTAGCTTGAAATTTAATTGCAACTGAAATAGACAATGTTCATGTACTGTATTGACCCGAATAAGAGGGGGGTAATAAAAGGGGTCCTCATTTTGAGTCCCAATCAATAGGAGTCCTTATCCCTAATAAGAGTTCATAAGCGGGTAGAGTCCCTAAGCCCTAATTAGAGTCTATAACTGTCAATTATCCCTAATTGTATGCAGTGTATAAACGACTTCAGGACCAAATAATTTGAATTTGAAACTTTAAAACGTAATTAAATTTTGAAATTTCATTCCGAAGTGTAACCTTTAACACAAGACAAATAAACGTTTAATTCAACGGATAGTTGCAGTACCGGATATGTATCAGTAACGAAGGACGGTGGAGCGTGGGTTAAAAATAACACTTCGTAACCGAATAACAGGAGGGGTACCCTCTGGAGAGGCCAAACATATATCAGTCCCCACCTCTTATTCGGGTCGCTACAGTACAGTATGGTGTAATTGGCTATTTAGATCAGTTTGATTTAGCATCTTAGGAACCCATAATTATATTTTTCAGAAGCCATACGGCGAAATATTCAAATATCTGTTTTCCAGATAAACAAAATTTTAACTTTATGGTTTCAATTGTAAGCCTACGTGTATATTTGAAACATTTATTAATGAAATAGGTTGGTTTATTGTAACTATAGCCAATGTATAGAACAGGGTCGGATCGTTTTCCGGAGGCGTTATAATAGAGTCAGATTAAGCTTTAGACTAATTTTTTTGCATAGGTTTAGGCTTAGGCTTAGGAATAGGCTCACCCATACCCTTAGGCTTAGGCTTAGGAATATGCTCAACCATACGCTTAGGCTTAGGCTTAGGCTTTTGTTTAGGAATAGGCTCATCCATACGCTTAGGCTTAGGCTCAGGCTTAGGAATAGGTTCATCCATACGCTTAGGCTTAGGCTTAGGCTTTTAGACTTAGGCTTAGGAATAGGCTCATCCATACGCTTAGGCTTAGGCTCAGACTTAGGAATAGGTTCATCCATACGCTTAGGCTTAGGCTTAGGCTTTTATGCTTAGGCTTAGGCTTAAGAATAGGCTCATCCATACGCTTAGGCTTAGGCTTAGGCGTAGGCTTAGTCTTAGGAATATGCTTATACTAGTGTTTCGTCTCTGTTCTATACATGGGCCGTAAATTTTAATATTTATCACGTTTGCATAGATTTTATTTCGGTGCTGAGTTGGGTTTGAAGTTAAAGTGACAACAATGTAAATTCCAATGAGTTGATTAATCAACTGTGTGACGGAAAGTTAATAATGTCTAAGTTAATAACTATAGGTAAACATTAACTCAACCTGAGTTTAGTTGGTTCTCAGTCTGAATCGAGTTATGCGGGGTTCACGTTATAACTGGGGCAGCACGGAACACGTTTTGTCCCTATGACTATAGCTGGTAACATTTTGTCTGACCATTTATCCGTTATCATATTCAAAAAATTTGAATTGTATGCTATCCTGATGTGACATCTACTGTTTGTACTGCAATATCATATGATATTCCAAATATTGTCTGCGAGTATCATATGATATGTTTGAAAATGTCTGCAAAGTTGTGGTAAACTAGCTTGATTGTACTATAGAATGTCATATGATACTAAAATTTCAAATTTGAATTATTTGTACTTAGGAATATATTTTGGGGAAAACTTAGCGAGAAACAGAACGGTAGAAGCTAATTCAACTTGCGAAATCATTTAATGCTGCATTATCCGACTTTTTACTGTTTTATTTAGCGTGCACAAATTCCATTGTCCTGTATAAATATCATATGATATTTAGTAGAATTTTGGAATATCATATGATATTCGCATAAATGTCCCGCAGTATCTTATGACAAATGGTTATTTGTATACGATGATCGCTCGACATCAGTGATTTGTAAGCCGATGTCATATGACATTCACATTTGGTCTACATAACCGCTATTCGAATCACAGAATTTTATGTTGACGTCGAATCAACATTGGACAAAACGTGTTCCAAGCTGCCCAGTTATAACGTGAACGCCGCATTAATTCTATGGAAGTTGATTAATTAAGTCGGGTGAGTTGAATCAACTCAGAATTTTAAGAACTAAAAGTCAAAACCAAGAACGAGTAATCAAACCCTTCCTTTTTTAAAACCAACCACCCGCAATTAAAAATTACCCTTTCCCTTAAGTGTGCCTCTAATTTACAGTTTACTTATAGAAGTATTATAAGTGTAAAATGCAGTGTGTTGCAAATACAAGATATGCCTTGGCAACAAAAGACCAAAAAAAAAAAAAAAAAAAAAAAAAAGGGGGGTTGAGCACTTTGAAACTTTTGCACATTGGACCAAAAAAAGATGAAGGGGGGAATTCTTTTGTGGGAAAAATAAAAAAAAAAATTTTATATCAAAAAAATTTTTTTCTTACTTAAGCTCAGGCTCACACACAAACTCATCGTTTCGCTTTGCCCCACGCCCTTCCCTTTTTAAATTGTAAGCTGGCGTCAACTAGACGGCTATAACAATTTTGGTATAGAACAAAATTTCAAAATATGCAAAGTAAACGCTTTAGCTATTCAGCGATTTTAGTATATAAGCATTGTTGTAAACATGTTATTCCTTCTACAGGATAACAGGCTAGTGTTGCTCTTCCTAGTAGGTTTAAGATATACATGTTGGTAGTGACCAAGCTTTTATGTAAACATAGTGCGGCTGCCCTGAAAATAATTTATGAAAAGGCTTTGAAAACTAGGAGCACTTGGTTGGTCGGTTGATGCATATAATATAAACCATGCCGCATTAAGCTGTTATTAGTACTTTCATAATTGTTATCATAATCGTGCATAATTTTTGCAATTTCACATCGCATCTATTTGTTTTTTGTAAACTGTAGTAATCTTTTGTTCGTGTTGTTATATGTGGGTGTTTACTGTTTTAGGCTGGTTTACCTTATTTTAGTAAACAAGCTTTAGGCATTGCATGTTTACACTGGTGACCCCGGTCGTCTTGTTCATCGATCAGCAATCGAGGGTCCGGTTTTCGGGCCAAGGTTTAACGATTGTCAAGGATTTTTTCGACGTCGTCGGAAGCGTCACGACGTCGCCCGTTGCGGTGGTGGTTTTTACGAACAACCGGCTTCGCCTCCGTATCTGAGGCGCATTTTCGCGCTCTTGTTTCGCAGCCGTGGTTGTTTTCCGGTTATTTCTCTCCGTTTTTGTCGTGTCGAGGGCCTCTCGCCGCAGCAATCCGATCCCGCGGGGTAACGATCCACAATCGTGCAATCAAAAGTATCCGCGCCGGCCCCATTGCGCATCGATCGGAAGGCTCGACAGATGGTGATTTTTGTTTAAAAATTTATGAATGCTTATTTTTTTTGTGATTTTTTTAGTTGATGATTAGTCCACTGTGGTATTAGTAATGTAGGACTAAACGGCAATCTAGTTTTTGGTGGTTATTTCTTTGGTAAAGAAGTTTACGCATAGCATTTTTTTTATTTTTTAAGACATTGTTTAAACCAGCCTGAGTGCAATTAATGCTAAGAGCCTCAGTGTGCTGATTACAGGGTAGACCGTTCTACAGTGATTTTTTTGTGGTGCGTCACAGATTTTTTTTTCAGTTAGCGAGAAACCATTTTTATGAGCGTCTATTGATAACTTTGACTTCAAAATGAATGTGGGTTTCATTTTTTCATTTTTTATGCTTTTTGTGCATACCACCAGACCAGAGATTTTACGGCCATCGCATTCGGTCGGTACACCGGATAAATTATTTTCCGTCGGGTTTTTTCAAGTTTCTTTCATATTAAGCCGGCCTCACACTTACATTTTGTTGAAAAAGACGGTTTTTTATAAAAAAGCCGTTGGTTGTGAGTGTTTTGGGGGTTGTTTGTTTGTATCTAGCAGACACAAATCTGCATTACGATGGCTTCTTGTGCTAGCTGGGGATGTTGAGTTAAACCCCGGTCCTTTGAATCTGATGCAGTACACAAAGAGTGAGCTAACATCCGTGTTGCAGATTTTGCATGAAACCGACCCCACTTTTGTTATTCCAGAAACGTTGCAGAAAAAGGATTTGATCGGGATGTTGGAGCCGTATGGTGATAAGCTGTTGAGTGCGTTATTTTTAGCGGTGAAGCCTCCAGTAGTGACAGAGCTTACACAGCAGGCGTTTGCTGGTGATATCGGGAAAACAGTGAAGTTACCCGAATTTTTTGAGACTGATACAAAGCGATGGTTTGAAACAGTTGAGCAGATGCTCACTGGCTCATCAGACATTGTGCGCAAAAACAGTCTCCTCAGAGTGGTACCTTTAACAGCCTTGAAGCAGTGTGGCGCTGATGTGTCACTTAATTTCGAACAGCTTCGAGATCAGATTGTTAGACACTTCGATGATACGGCGGAACAGAAGCTCAGGAAGTTGCTGAGTGAACAAAGTCTTGGCGACCAGAAGCCATCTTCCGCATTGCGCCATTTGAAACAGTTGGCTCCGAACAACCAGAATTTGGTGAAACTGCGTTTCCTGGAAATTTTGCCCACTGAGATAAGGGTTGTTTTGTCTACCCTTGGAGATGATACTGCATTGGAACGGCTTGCTGAGGCTGCGGATAAAATGATAGATCAAATGCCGCAGTGTAGCAGGGTGGTGAATTCCATCCGCGATCCACAGCAGACACAGTCTTCTTCACAAGACACAATTGACGATTTGAAGGTACAAATTACGGAGTTAACGAAAGCAGTCCACGCGATTAATCTATCCAATCGCGCCAGGAGCAGGACCAGGAATAGGTGGCGAAACACGAATAGACCCCAAAATGGCCGCCAACAATTTGACGGCCGCCGCAACCATTTACAACATGATCGTAGTGTTTCGCGGCCGAGTCGGAGTCTGCAAACAAATCGGTTTTGTTTTTATCACAGTCGGTTCGGTGAGAATGCTTTCAGATGTGTTGGTCCGTGCGCTTGGAATTCCCGATCGGGAAACGGGCGAAATCCGGCGCCAGTGCGGCCCGCGCCGGAGTAAACACTATTTTTGTAGCCGCCAGTAATGTTGGTCACTTTATTGCAGACACTGGAAGTGACTGCAGCATACTGCCAAAGCGTTTCAGCAAGTTAGGAAGCGCTATTCAACGCAGAGCTCCTTTAAAACTTAGTGCGGCAAATGATTCTAATATTGAAATTTTCGGTGAACGGCAGCTCACTTTTAACCTCAATTGCCTTGATCGTACTTTTACATGGAATTTTTTGATTGCGGACGTAGTTCAACCGATCTTGGGCCGTGATTTTTTAGCACATAACAAACTGTTAGTGGATTGTTCGAAGCAGACACTGAAAGAAGTTGGACAAGCCTGTGGGTCCAGTCAAGTGGGGATCAGTTGTTTTAATGTTAATGGTAAGCCGTTAGTTCAGCGCTATTCCAGTTTGTTCAATGAAATATCTCCTACCGACGAGATACGCCATCCGGTGGAACATCACATAACCACATCTGGTCCTCCTAGTTTTGCGAGGCCCAGAAGATTGTTTGGAGAAAAGTTGCTTATTGCGCGAGAACATTTCACCAAGTTGGAACGACAGGGTATTGTTTATCGTGGCGAGTCGGCATGGGCCACGCCACTGCATATGGCGCCAAAGCAGGATGCTAACGAGCCTTGGCGTCCTTGCGGGGACTATCGGCAATTAAACAGAAATACGTTGCCTGATAGATACCCCATGCCCAACTTGGCGGATATTACTAATGAACTTCACGGGGCGACCGTGTTTTCCAAGCTTGATTTAGTGAGTGCTTACCACCAAATACCAGTAGCTAAAGAAGATCAACCGAAAACAGCGATAACTACGCCATTCGGTTTGTTCTTGTATAGACGCATGCCATTTGGCCTACGGAATGCTGCACAGACGTTCCAGCGTTTGATTGACATTGCATTGCAGGATCTACCGTATGCAAGAGCGTACATGGACGATATTCTGGTAGCCAGTAACACAGAGTCTGAGCATGTGAAGCATCTTGAATCAGTTTTCGAGCGTTTGAAACATTTCAATCTTCGACTTAAAGGCAAGAAGTGCCAATTTTTTTGCTCGAAGGTGAACTTTGTTGGCATAGAAATAACACAGCAAGGTATCCGGCCTGTGGCTGAGAAGATTGCGGCCATTGATAGCATAGCGCAACCCCAAACGGTACGAGAATTGAAAAGTTTTCTCGGTGCGGCAGGTTTCTATCATCGGTTTGTGAAGAATTTTTCGCAAATATCCGCACCACTCACCTCGTTGACCCGTGGCCTCCAGATAAAGAGTGTGGCTAAGCTGAAATGGGAGAAATCTTCTGAAGCGGCGTTCAAAGCGTTGAAACAGGCGCTGAAAGAGTCGGTAACGCTGTCATTCCCAGATCCCACCGCAAGACTCGAACTTGTTACGGATGCTTCGTCTGTTGCTGTGGGCGCAGTGTTGCACCAGATTGTTGAAGATATCAAGCAGCCGCTGGCATTCTTCTCACGAAAACTCAATGACGCGGAACGACGCAAATCCGCTTTTGACCGCGAGCTGTTGGCGATTTATTTGAGTCTGAAACATTTTAGTTGGTTGTTGGGTGTACCATTTCGAGTCGTCACTGATCATAAACCTCTGCTTCACGCTCTAGGTATGAAAGCCCCGACCCCGCAGCAATCACGCTGGTTATCCTACATTTCTGAGTTTAACTGTACAATCCATCATGTCTCCGGTGTCGAGAACGTGGTTGCCGATAACTTATCGCGGTCGGTGCAAGCAATCTCAGTAAAAATTGATGACTCTATTTCACGTGAGCAGAAGCTAGATCAGGAGTTACAACTATTTTTTAAGAATTCGTCGTATCAGCTAGTGGAGCGTAAAATTAATGGATCTGTAGTCATTTGTGATAGATTATTCCGCCCTTTCGTTCCTAAATGTATGCGATACGAGTTAGTTTTGCAATTACATTCGCTTTCACACCCAAATTCAGCAGCAACACTGCGTTTAGTTAAGGCCAATTATACTTGGCCGGGTGTCAGTCGGGATATAAAGCTTTGGACAAAGTACTGTGAGCGGTGCCAAAAGGGTAAAATATGGCGTCATACAAAGTCTCCGGTGGGTAACATACCAACAACCTCAAGATTCCACACAGTCCACATTGACATTGTAGGACCCCTGCCACCGTCGAACGGATATCGATATCTCGTGACGATAATAGACCGTTTCACTAGATGGACTGAGGTGGTTCCGGTGGGTGACATATCCACTAATTCCGTGGTACAAGCGTTTATCCAAGCTTGGGTAGCCAGGTTTGGAGTTCCACGTACGATAATATCAGATCGTGGTAGTCAATTCGAGTCTGCAGTTTGGAACCTTCTCATGCATACTTTATCCATTGAACGTAAGCGAACAACAGCCTACCACCCGTGTGCCAACGGTGCAATTGAAAGATTTCATCGTACGCTCAAGAATGCACTGCGAACTAGTTGCAGCGGACGAGATTGGTACCATTCTTTACCCCTGTCGCTTCTCGGGATCCGCAACACTGTGAATGAGCAAGGTTTCAGCCCCTCACAGCTCGTATTTGGGTCCAATGTTGGACTTCCGGTTCAGTTTTTTGTGCCGACCAAGTCTGACTTTGAAACACCTACTGCATCATTTCTGGAAAAGTTTTTCTCGCAGGTTAGGTCGTTCCCGTGTCCACAAAGGAAGCATACGACAGCTCACTATGTTCCAAAGGATTTGTCTAAGTGCGAGTACGTGTGGTTGCACGAAAAAATACCAAAATCATCACTTTGTCATCGATACTCTGGCCCATACAAGGTTGTGTCCAGAGATGACAAGACCGTTTCAATTGAAATTAATGGTCGTTCGGATAGAGTTTCTCTTGATCGTGTAAAACCGGCGTTTCTGCAAGCAGATTTAGAAGAAAGGGGCCAGGAACCACGTAGTCAGGAAAAAACAGACACCACGGTTCCAACAGACAGTTCTTCTGTACCAAACCAATTGGAATTGGTAGAAAACACAGTCGTGTTAGCCAAATTTCCTCACTATCCGTTTTGGCCCGCAGTAGTTGTAGATCCAACACAGACTCCATTGCAGCATGTTAGAAAACGTGGTTACCAAGTACCGGTAAGGTTTTTTTCAACAAATCGCTTCGCTTATATTCCATTGTCGGATATAAAATTCTTTGCGGAAGTCAATACCAACCATAGGGCCTTAAAACGGGCATTTGTGGAAGCTAAAAGTTTCATTGCTGCATGGTCAGAAAAACTTAATGTTAAAACAACGCAAAAGCAAGTTAAGTTTGATATTGGCAAAAAATAAAATAATTTTTTGAAAATGCAGTTACACTTAACATTATTTCAACTAATATGATTTAGTTGAAACATAGTCACACGTTCGCTGGAAGCTGAACCACGTTGGCGTAGGTGGAAAGCATATTCGTGTGATTATGTTTCTCCTGTTGAGCGTTAAGTAAAGTATAGCTTAATTTTAGGCAATGCAGCAATGTCTTTGTTTCCTTTCCACGCATCCCAGCAACAGTTTTCTTTCGAATTTTGCTGCTTATTCAGTGAAATTGGGAAATCGAGTGTTTGCTAACACAGAGATGCAATATGCCTATTATAAATGCACAATGCTCAACGACAGTCGCAAAGCGAGCCAAGTCCTTGAAGCTGTCACTCCAGCGGAAGCTAAAGCAATTTCATCAGCAGCTCAAACGGCCGCATCGTCCCATCAGATAGCTAAATGGCGCAATGTGCGAGTAAAAGTCATGTTCAAATGCTTATCTGATAAATGTGATCAGAATCCAGATTTTCGTTCACGTTTGCAGCAGACAGGTAACACTCTCTTAGTTGAAGCCAACCCATTTGATACATTCTGGGGTGTCGGTTTATCATGGAACAATGTTCCTGAATGCCTTCCTGCGGATGCGTTTCCAAATTCGAATACACTTGGCAAGTTGCTAATGAAATTGAGATCCACCCTCAATGGCACATCATCCAGAGCAGAATGTTTGTTTGTGTGTGATTCAATCGGGAAAAGGGTCAAAAGCAATCATTTTTCCACCGTTTTTTGGTCTGGAGCAAATATCCAAACCGTTTTTCATTTAGCCGAATGTACCACACATAGTGGCGTTTCGCGGGTTTTTATTTTAACTGGTACGAACAATTTATCAATAGACAAGCCATGGGAAAATGGGCGTAATTCTAAAACAGCTGGTGACGGTTCGTTAAAACGCGCGAAGCCATCGCGCCTTATTGCAAAATTCAAACAAAATGTGGAATTTTTTGTGCAAAAATACCCTAATGTGCACCTGGTGCTGTTAGAAATTCTACCCCGACCTGGTAACGCACCAAAGTTCACGCAAGAGAAGCTCAGCCGTCTTCAAAAAGGCATAACCGATACGAACAAAGGGCTCTCAGCTATTGTAAATGAATATTCGTTAAGCAAGCAAATTGAATTAATGTTATGCGAGAAGGAGTTTCAAAAACAATCCTTCTTCATGAAAGACGGTCTGCACTTGTCATCCAGTGGCACTGAGCATTTGAAACAGTTGCTAGAACGATTCTTCATCTGATTTTAACATAATTCAAAAATTTTTTTGAACGATCGGCTCCGCCTCTTCGGAGGGGGGTTATGTAAGCTGGCGTCAACTAGACGGCTATAACAATTTTGGTATAGAACAAAATTTCAAAATATGCAAAGTAAACGCTTTAGCTATTCAGCGATTTTAGTATATAAGCATTGTTGTAAACATGTTATTCCTTCTACAGGATAACAGGCTAGTGTTGCTCTTCCTAGTAGGTTTAAGATATACATGTTGGTAGTGACCAAGCTTTTATGTAAACATAGTGCGGCTGCCCTGAAAATAATTTATGAAAAGGCTTTGAAAACTAGGAGCACTTGGTTGGTCGGTTGATGCATATAATATAAACCATGCCGCATTAAGCTGTTATTAGTACTTTCATAATTGTTATCATAATCGTGCATAATTTTTGCAATTTCACATCGCATCTATTTGTTTTTTGTAAACTGTAGTAATCTTTTGTTCGTGTTGTTATATGTGGGTGTTTACTGTTTTAGGCTGGTTTACCTTATTTTAGTAAACAAGCTTTAGGCATTGCATGTTTACATAGACAAAGGCTTATAGGCAAAGGCTTAGGCCTAGGCATAGACATGGTTCTTTCCAAACCTGAACCTAAGGGTGGCGCTGTGCTTGTCGTGCGGCGCCGTCCGTCGACACCGTCCGTCACCATACAGTATCGCACGTGAGTAATTCAAGTGCGACACCGCACGGTGTCATACAGTGATGGACGGCGACGGACGGCGCCGGATAATGACGGACGTCATCAAAAATATAACGTCACCGGTAGAGCAAATGCGGGTAAAGTGTATATGGACAAGTGGCGGTTTTTGTTTTCATATTTTCTTTGATCGTTCCGCACATCAATATTTGAATTTAAACTCAATTCGGCCGAATTCAATTTTCAACTCAATATTTTGTTTATATTAATTTAAAATCACAAACCAATCCACGTTTCTCGGAACGCAACTGCTGATTGGACAGCCGAAACTGAACCAAAGATGCAACACTGTTGTGTTTTATAGATTCACCTCAACTCAGCAATTGCACCAATAATTATCGCAATGGTATGCGAGGCTCAAGGCGATTTCAAGTCTTCCTCATCGTTCTGTCAGCCATCTGAGCTTTCGTTGGCACCGTATTTTTCGTGGCGCCTGTACCGAAATTTGGATACCGCCTACGCACCTTTGTACCTGCCTGAATTAACCCAAAATCCAGCATTTCGGAACCAAGATTTACTGAAGAACCCGTTTCAAAACAGAACAACAGGATTCGCTGCGGGACGTTTATTCCGCAGAGAAAATTCAATTAATGACGCCACTCACAACTTAGCCGTTTTCGGACCTTTACTTAGCCGAAAAACAATATCCGGTTCAACGGATACAGATGGAGCGATTCATAGCAGATCGTTGTGTCCGTGGCATTGGGTTGTTAACTATAATCCGTTCCGGTTACCGTCAGTTCTGTTGGAAGGTACGTAAGCATAAGGTTTGGGCTTTTCTCACGCTTTTTCTACATTCAAGGTTTAAAGCTTTGATTGAGCGTAGATGCGGGTTGAACTGTGTCGTTGGACCGGTATATCCGGTTTAGAAAATTATACGTTTTTGGAAAATTGATTCGAGCAGAGTGTAAGTACAGATGAACAACACCACCGCTTCAAATCGGTTTTGCCGGATCAGGACGTGGTGAACGCTGAATTTGTTATAAATGTTGTTGTGAATAGCCGATAGCAACATTAAGGGTGTAGCCAGGGGGGATCAGGTGTCTAATTCTCACTTTGGAATATATATGTACAGGGCAGGGTGTAACCGGGGAGATCCGTTTCTGTTTCCAGGAAAAGTCGACACCCGTTTCCGGTAATATAAAAACACCAGAAATAGTTTTACGCTCAAAATTAGTTATAAACAACGCATATATCTCGCAATTTTTCGTAAAGATACACTGTAAATTTTAGTGAGTTGATTTTAAGCTCAGAAAGAGTTGAATCCACTCAGAGGTCTGAGTCCTGAATTAGGTAACATTCTGAAATGATTTTACTCATTCTGAGTTAATTAATCAACTAAGCCAGTATATATTAAATCAGCTCAAAGTGAGTTACTGTTTACTGCTATTAACTCTCAGCAATAACCAGAAATATCTATTTCTCTGCGTGAGTTGAATAATCAACTCACCGGAAATTGCAGTGTATGCTGCAAGCGTTTGAAACGAAAGAAAAAGTAAGAAATTCATCCAATATCTTACAAATTTCCATGCATTCGCCAATTTATTTCTTTAAAATTTTAGAAAGCCCGGTAAATATGTGCACGCCTCCAATTCTGTAGGCAGAAAAATAAAACATGTTTGAAAATTTAATACTTCAATATCCGTGGCGAGGGGCGGAACTGTTTTCTGTGGGACTGCAAAATCTTAAGCTTTAGACTAAATTTTTTTGCTTGGCTTAAGCGTAGGCTTAGGCTTTAAGGCTTAAGAATAAACTCATTACGCTTTAGGCTTACGCTTAAGAATAAACTTATTCTTACGCTTAGGCTTAGGATTAGGCTTAATAGGCTAAGGAACAGGTTTATAATACTGTTCCACCCTATTCTTTACATTGGTTGAAGTTTTGAATGTAGTCCCCCGTATTTTAAAATCCTCGCTACGCAAGTGGGTAACTTTCGGAACTTTTTTAAAAGTTTCCTTGTAACCAATTTTTAATTAATCACGGTAATGGATCCACGTGGACGACACTCCGTTTAAACGCATATATTTTGATATTCGATTTCTCTATTTTTACTACATATCTGTTTTATTCGCCTTTCTCAATCACTGTATAAATTCCAATCAGTCAATTAATCAACTTGGACGGAAAGTTGGTGATCTGAGTTACTAACAGTAAATTTTAACCTACTCTGAGTTAACTTCATTTCGGAGGAATTGATTAATTAAATCAGAATGAGTTTAGTCATTGTAGACTGATGAGTTCTGATTGCTACATCATTTCGGCGGAGTTGATTAATTAAATCAAAATGAGTTGAATCAACTAATGATGAGTTGTGATTGCTCTGACTCACACTGAGTGATTCAGCGCATTCTGAGTTCAAATCAACTCACGTTCCAGTTTAAAATGTATTTATTTTCGGCAGGCGAATGCCTTTGCCCCGGTCTTCATTCAAACGGAGACGCCACGTACGAATGCCAACCGCTCAGGTTCAAAATGAGGACATTGAAATTCGACGCTGACTGCCGATACGTGCCATCCGATGAAACAATATCATTCGGTTGTGTTGCGATTGAAATTCAACGCGTAGAACAAAATCGAACTTCGGTAAACTTTGAATCTGTACCGCAGTATCCGAAACCGCACGTCCGATGAAACTTCTACATGGATCATACACTGCAAAAAAATGTGAGTCAAATTGACTCGCTCCGAAATAGGTTCTACGGGACTACACAAACTGAGTCAAATTCGGCTCCGCCAGAGTCAAACATACGGCTCAGTGAGTCAAATTTGATTCTGGCGGCGTCGAATTTGACTCCGTTTGTGTAGTCCCGTGTAGCCTATTTCGGAGAGAGTCAATTTGACTCACCATTTTTGCAGAGTAGCGTCGGCCACTTCGAAAACCACATTTGTGCCAATTGACGAAGGCATTTTGATTTGCTTAACTTTTTGATCATTTGTAATGCCTTCCGGTGGCGTCGTCTGGCCGTACTCGGCAACACACGTGATTTGCGCGTGGCACCACACAATTTGTGGCCCATGATAAGATCAGGGGCGGAACGTTTTTCTGTGGGACTATAATAGAATAGGCAAGCTTTATACTAAATTTGTTGCTTGGCTTAGGCTTAGGCTTAGGAATATGCTCATTCTTACGCTTAGCCTTAGACATAGGAATAAGCTTATAATACTATTCCGCCGCTGTTCTTTACATTGGCCCAATTTGTGAATTACAATAGCGCGATGCTAAAATGCGATAACTGGGGGTTATTTGTTCAACAGCTCTCAAGGAGCATAAATCATAGGCAGGGTGTGCGGACTCGATATGCCTAATGGATAATTACGATTTATTTAGTTCACAATTTATTGCATTGAGACCCAAAAGCACAAAGCGATATGAAAACCAGCAAAAGTAGATACACACACCAGATGACCATACCACCTTCTTATCCACTAATAACTTGTGCCCAAAACTAGCATATGCAAATTTATTCTGTAGCTTGTATTTCGTTAACGTATATAAGTGAACTTCAGAAACATAGGAGCAACGGGTTTACTAGCTGTGCTCGTAAATCATACGCATTAGCCTTACCTATGATGCTGGTAGCCAGAAATGCCGACCATTGACAGAATTTTCGCTTCCGGTTACAATTATCCTCTGAGAAACCTATTATCAATTCCAGGTCGACGCTTGGTAGTTCTACAAACCTTCTTGTCCACACACAACGCTGTCTTGCAAAAAAATGCAGTCGCTCAATTTATTATAACACCTTTTTGCTTTTACTAGTGCATAAAACATTCAGGCCAACGTATAGAACAGGGCCGCAACAGCATGCCTACGCTTATGGGTCATCCACGTTAAAATGCACGCGCCGATGTAATACATGGTCCACCCACCCCATTTGGAACAGCATCGAAATACATATCCTAACTGGAGGCAAGATACATTTCCTAGCTGTACTTATGCGGGGTTCACGTTATAACCGGGGCAGGCGGGACACGGTTTGTACCATGTTGGTTCGACATCAACGTTAAAATTCGGGCTCTTACATCGGGTCAACAGACAAAACTCGAATGTCATATGACATTAGCTTACAGGCCATTGCTCTGAAAGGATCAATGTGTACAAGGGACGGTATGTCACGTGATACTGTGGGACATTTATGCGAATATCATATGATATTTCAAAATTTCAACGAATATCATTTGATATTCAGTGGGACAATGTACCTTTGAGTACTGATAAATGAATGAAAAGTTGGACTGCTGCGGCACAAATGTGCTTTAAATACCAAATACATGCCTGCAAATCGTTTCCGACACAAAATCGCTTAGAACCACAGCTTCAAAATTCAAAATTCAAAAATTCAAATTTCAAATTCAAGTATCAAATGATATTCAACAGGACAATTTGGGTATGTACCTCAAGTGTGCAGACATTTGAAAGTATGTCATATGATATTCGCGGACAATACCTCAAATATCATATGATATTGAAGTACAAAAGGTGATCCACACATGATAATAGCAGACAAATACGAATTTTTGAATACGATATGGGGTTTATAAGCAGACAAAATGTTACCCAATAGTCTAATAGGGACAAAACGTGTCCCAAGCTGCCCCGGTTATAACGTGAACCCCGCATTAGATAGTGGTGATTGTCTAAACTCTGTCGGAAGGGACTCTGGATGAATACATGTTGTCCGTAGGATGTCAGGACATTACGTTAGTGCACGCGCACACATATAAAAACACAAGCTGTGAACACATATTCACGAGCATCATTCAACGCAAAAAACTGACTCACTTCCGAGGGACTATGGACAATAACAGTTCTTGATAAGGGTGTCAGGACAAGTAAATATTCAGACAATAACATACTGACATATTACACAGTGTATAAAGAGAGTGGGTAGGGACAACACGGGCACCAAAAAGGGAGGGACATTTTTTTACATATGAGCGTGCATTTTAACGTGGATGACCCATTAAGCATATGTACAAGGGTTAAAGCTTTTATACCTAAGCCAAAGCAAAAAATGAGTCCAAATCTTAAGCTTAACTCAAATGCAGGCCGGCAAAAAAGGGTCCACCTTTGATCCATACATAGACGCAACATTCATAACAAACGATGCGTAAAATATCACACTAGAACACCTCATGTTCACATAAAAATATAGCCATGGCTTATTCCTTTGTTCACGTGTGAACCTAATCTTATAGACTGCTCTGCTAATGTACAGAACAGGGGCGGAACAGTACTATAAACCTATTCCTAAGCTTAAGCCTAAGCGTAAGAATGAGCATATTCCAAAGCCTAAGCCAAAGCCTAAGCCAAGCAAAAAATTAGTCTAAAGCTTAACCTTACTCTTTTTCAGTCCCACAGAAAAACGTTCCGCCCCTGATCTTCACATGTGCCGACTGCTCGTGCAAAAAAACAAATAAAGGACCATGTTACTTTAAGGGGCGTCCAGGTTTCTGGCGAGAGTAAGTTTAGATTCTAGATTACATTTTTTGCCTAGGCTTAGGCTTAGTAATTCATTTTTGCAACGCTTAGGCTTTGGCTTAGGAATACGCTTAATATACCGTTACGCCCCTTAAAGTAACACTGGCCACAAAAACAGTAAAAACGTCATCAGTAAACCGAACATACAACCCCACTGGGCTCTTAAAAATGACCCAATAACTATTCGCTAGCAGCCCCCATACTACTTACAAATCACGAATTAATCGTCTATGCAAAATTAGTGATCAATTCTGAAGATTTACAAAACTGTTTCTAAAAAACACAAAATAGTAAACCAATTCATATTTACAAAAGAACTGCAAGCTACCAGAATATAAACAGGCAACTAAAAATACCGGCACGGATATCCGGTTACATCGTGCTAAACGACCATACTAAAGTGAACTTCTATTTCACAGTTTTCCCAAAAATATACAATTTGAAATGCTACAAATCCTGTTATAATATTTCAGATACAAATTTCAGTTTATTTTAAATTTAAACAAAAACGCCAATTTTATACAATTTTTATTAAAATGCTATATACATTTTGCAATTCCACTTTTTGAACGGTAGTAGCAAGAATCCGTTAAAACAACCGGAAAGCAATAATATTCATATTCTTTCTTTCCGTGCTGCGACTATGGTATCTGATGCCCCCACCTTATAAGATGGGCCTCTCATAAAGTTTCATTATTTTTATATTGCCTTGCAAAAAAATTCCAAAAAACTTCCAAAACGGATTTTATCGAATTCCTTATTGTTGCGCTATAGTGTTTTGACGTGCGATGCCGTCCGTCACTGTGTATCGTCGTCCGTCCGTCGCTGTGCATCGTCGTCCGTCCGTCACCGTGCTGCTTCGTCTGTCACCGTGCGGTATCGTACGCAAACAACTCACGTTGACAGACGGCAATGGACGGCGACGTACGGCTGACGCACGGTGACGGACTACGCCTTACGGGTGACGCACGGTGACGGACTACGCCTTACGGGTGACGCACGGTGACGGACTACGCCTTACGGGTGACGCACGGTGACGGACTACGCCTTACGGGTGACGCACGGTGACGGACTACGCCTTATGGGTGACGCACGGTGACGGACTACGCCTTACGGGTGACGCACGGTGACGGACGTCGCCGGACGCCAAGTATAGCACAACCCTTACTCAGCAAATCTGTCAATAAGTAGAGTGGTAGAAGCTGAATTGCTTTCTATTGTTGTCCAGTTGTGGTTTTTGTAATTTTGTTTTTTGTTCATTTTATCATTTTTTACGATGTTTTAAACATAAATAACATAAATCACAAAAATTGAGACCAAGTCAGCGTCATCGGCTGTGGATTTTGTAGATAGCACATAACAACTGCTGATATCGATAACCTGAAAATAAAAATCATTAAAGCCATACACACACGTGCAAGTTTTTGCTGCGAAAACTTGCAGCTGCGATTTGCACTTGCTAGTTTTGTCCAAAATCCTGTTCGAAAAACTTGCAGCTGAAAATAATTGATTAAAAATCATAGCTACGAATTTAGTTCACATGTGTGAACAACCATGCAAGTTCACTGAATTTATTGCAGCCGCTTTCTTATTCGATGACGAAAAATGCAAGTTCTGCACGCAATTTGAGCTACAAGTTGTCGCTGTAGAAACTTACACGTGTGAATAGGGCTTAAAGCATAAAATAGTTAATGTTCATCATTATTTCAACGAGATATATAATTGAGATTAGCAATGAAATCTTTAGCTATTTGCAAAAACTGACTGAAAACTGTTCTCTGTCGGCCGTTAAAATGACTTGTAAGATATTTGACATTTAAAAAGAAAAATTCGTAGTACATAATGCGATTTTTAAGGTCCAATAAACGTTTAAATAACAAAACGTCCGAAAACATAACAATAAAGACAAGTTCTTACGTACCGAATGTACGATTAGCATACGGGTATACCCGAATATAAGTAAGGAATTGGAACTTCCACAAATGATGTGAAGGCCCCGGGTAAACAATCGCCACTCACTCCCTGCTCCAGAGGCATATTTATCATACTGAACCACGTAATACATAGGATTAATGCAAGTTGCCATGCTTGCCACATCATTTTATCAACAGGGTGTAAACGGATAGTGATCAAAATAACGGAAATGGAAAATGGATAATAAAGTATAAAAGTCTCAAAGATGTTTTACCAACACAATTGAGGCATGCAAATAGTCACCGAGCTTTTGAAAATTTTATAGAAAAAATAGTGGTTCTACTAAAGTTTTTTTTAATTTTGAACGAATTTTTATTTAATATGGAACAATTGCAGTATATCTGTATTACGAAAAATTGCGTGATATATACGTGCTTTATAACTAATTTTAAAAATTAAAACAAACTGAATTTCCGGTATTTCTATAACGGAAACGGACACCGATTTTTGCCAAACACGGATATCCGGATTACACGTTGTCTATAAGCCACTCTTATCAAAATTCAACATAAAACAGATAAGCTACAAACAAAGTGAAAACTTACATGAAGCTGCTGATAATCTGTTTCGCATCGTCCGACACCCGTGAATTTGCGAAACTAATGCATGAACAGTACACTGCCACCCATGCGCACCATTTGAGCTAAAACATAACGAAATCATTAAAATAACACTTAAACAACTGCATTAATGAATTAATACGTCAACTAGAAGCGTTACCAAATCTAGTATTATTTTCACTTACAGATTCCAATTTCAGTTTTCCAAAATTTTTTTACAGTCATTTTACACGCTGCTCTCAACACAACACGAACTTACCCTCATCATAAGGCCGCACATGCTAAGTACCATCCCCAGGATATTCATATAATCCGGAAGCGGATCGTCCGGTTGTACTGAACCGTCTGTCGGTACAGGTTTATATCTGAAACTCTTAGAAAAATATAACAGATTCAAAGTTTAACCCCTTCTCACATTGAGTTGCCTGTAGGCAACTAAGCGCAGTGTATATACGTTAAATAGTATATATCGCACCGTGTTTAACAATAGCAACACGTATACATAGTACTAAATCACCACAAGACGTGAGAGCCCCCTCGGGCTCGAGCGTCAAGCTCCTATAGCTCAGGGTGATAGTATACGCCTCCCACTCTAGTTACCGGAGTTCGAATCCTAGCATAAAAGTAGGACTCAGAGCAAATAGAAAATATTCATGTGAGAAAGGGTTAAGCATCTTTCTTAATCATTTGGAAATGTAAAAATTTACGATTACAAAAGATCTTATACTGAAATAAGCAAGTGGGATCTATACTGAATACATAAGTACATAACTACACATTGCAAAGCTCTTAAGATAAGCTCGAAGTCCCTCGCGGACACGTCCATAAACCGTACGAAGGGTACAAAGCCACTACACACGGCGGTATTTAAACGACTCTCGTACATTTCCTTCCACAGGCTTAGGCTTAGGAAAAGGCTCACCTAATAAACCTTTGCCTAACTTTGCCTAAGCGTTTTCTTAAGCCCTAACTTCAAATGCGGCGCAAACGTGTACAAAAGCCGAAATCACCAATCAAATTTTTGCTAATTACCATGTCGCCCTGGAATTAGGTATTACTTACTGTACCTGACAACTTTGTTTGGTCTGCGAGGATCATTGCTTGATAATGGTATGCTTGGTGATGCATTCATTATTTTGTCAGCAGTAATTATGCTGGTATTTTTAGGTTATTCTTCTTGCGCAAATTAGAACGGCAAAAAGCAAATAAAGTTTAGTTTAAGTCCGAAGCGCTCGTTTGCCGAACACCCCGGGTTTTATTAAAAGGATAAACCACATTTACATCAACGAAAGCAATTATATAAACCAAAGAAGGCAACAACATATTATCATAACATAACAAAGGTCCTTGAAAATTACCCATTATTCTACTCTGCTTGCAAGGATATTATTCAGAGCAAATATGTTAAAAAGCACACAAGAAACCTAGTTTCAAAACAAACTACAAATCAGGTACGCTGAGAAAAAGACATTCGAAAACCCAGCATGCTATCATTCTGTCGGGTTATTGTTCCAAAAACCTTAAAAAAACATTCTTCTTTTAGATACAGCTTAAGTTTGCACAAATTTCTATAAACATTTTCCTGAAAAACATCAACAACACAGACATTTTCATTGTTAAACTCGAGTTTACATCGAGCACTCCATATTGCCAATTGTGCATGTTGGACGATGAAATTAAAAGCTATTCTCTTTAATGGGTCGTGAATATTTCGTCCCAAAATTAAATCCGAAATCGTTATTTCATTTACTCCAGCTACCTGTTGCAAAAGGGGAGTAATGAAAAAACTAATTTCTTGCGCCCGCAAACAATAAATAAACACATGAACATTATCCTCCCGCACTTCAATTCCATCCAAATCACAAAACGAACATATATTTGTCCCATCTGTAAAATGACTAGTGCGGTGATTAGTATACAATGACTTGTGTCTTAACCTAAAATGGACGTCTCGCGCAGAGCCGTCAACATATTTCGCTTTTGCCCATATCCATGATCGCTCGATTCGGCCCATGTATAGATCATGGGCGGACCGTTCAAGCTGGCCCATGTAAAGATAAGGGGCGAAAAACGTTTTTCTGGAAGACTAGAAAAGAATATGCTAAGCTTTAGACTAATTTTGTTGCTTCGCTTAGACGTAGGAATACTCACTCTAACGCTTAGAATAAGTTTATAATACTGTTCCGCTCTTGTTGTTTACATTGGTATTCTAGCTTAAGCTTTACTATGTTTTGCTTACGCCTAGCGATAGGCTTATTCTGCCCTTCTGTATTGATATTTTACATCCTACTTCCATTAAGTTTACGCTACTACCCTTATCGAGTTTACATTAAAGCATTTCTGCCGCCCTCATTCACCCCACCAAAGAACAAGCCCACATAGTTGATTTAAATGACAGACAAAAAAATCGAAACACGTAATATTCGCATCAGCTACGTGCCGCCTACTTTATCGCTCAATAAAATGTGTTCAAAAACTTATCCAAACGCATAACACCAATTTGTAAATTTTATTCATGTAGTCCGAAAGTATAATATACATATAAAAACATAGTATACCATGCAATATTACACCACTAAAATACAAAAGAATACTATACTTTGCAGATGAAGTTAGCTACAATTGTTATAAATGAAGTCGTATTGTATAGTTATTGTCACACTGACATAAGTAATATATCTGCGCTTAAGCGGGGTTCACGCTATAACCGGGGCCCGCCGGTCACGGTGTGTCCCATGTTGATTCGACGTCAACGCTAAAGTTCGGACTCTTATATCGGGTGAACAGACGAAACTCGAATGTCATCACATAAGCTTATAAACCACCGCTCTCAAATGTTCAATGGGTACAAGAGTCACTATGTCACGTGATACTCTGAGACGTTTATGCAAATATAATATGATATTCCAGAATTACAACGAATGTCATATGATATTCCAAAATTACAACGAATATAATATGATATTCAGTGGGACAGCGTAATCTTCGGGTGCTACTAAATAAATGGAAAGTCAGTCGGCAGAGCACATATGTGCATTAAAATATCGAACACACGCCTATAGATTTGTTTCCTACACAACATCGCTCAGAACCAAAGCTTCATGATTGAAAAATTCAAATTTTGAATTCTGGTATCATATGATGATATTCAACACAATTTGGGTGTTACCTCAAGTATTGAGACATTTGAAAATATGATATTCGCAGACAGTACCTCGAATATCATATGATATTGAAGAACAAAAGGTGAGCTACACGTGATAATAA
Organism: Enoplolaimus lenunculus; assembly: GCA_030248215.1. Lineage (NCBI taxonomy): Eukaryota > Metazoa > Nematoda > Enoplea > Enoplida > Thoracostomopsidae > Enoplolaimus > Enoplolaimus lenunculus. Next base: position 110,303 of record JASANG010003072.1, read on the forward strand.
CAAACAAACGCGAATTTTTGAATATGATATTTGGTCTATAAGCAGACAAAATGCTGCCCAATAGTCGAATAGGAACAAAACATGTCCCTAGCTGCCCTGGTTATAACGTTAACATCGCATTACAACAGTAAAAGAAAAACCAAAACCCTGCGTGAAAAATATACAACTCAATTTTATCAGTTAGACCTAAATCACACTAAAACTAATGCTTAAACTAAAAATTATCCATTAACGTAGCTTGCGTCATGTCGTAGAACGATCTTTACAAAAACATTATAATAGTGATTATGATTAGGGCCAATGTTACTTTTAGGGGCGTAACAGTAGATTAAGCGTATTCCTAAGCCTAAGCCTAACCTTTACAAAAATGAGCCTCTTAAAGTAACATGGGCCATGATTAGCGTCAGATCTGTCAACCACAGAAGTATTTCAATATTATAAAAATACATTCCAAATACTAAACATACAATTAAATACTAAAATCAAAATCATGGCAAAAATATGTTTCTCTATCGTCGTTTACATCTACCTTTTACGCACCGTTCACCGACACGAATGTGACAGCATATGGTCGGGCTCAACCGATCCAGGCATCAAAACTGGTCCAGATTGACTGGCGCCGGCTGCACCTATCTGGACGGACGGCGGTGAATTCAATACGAAATCGTCACTCCACAGTCCGTCGTCCATACTTATCGCAGCTGCAGCAGCCGTCTGGGATTCACTCATAGGTCGTGCCCGACAAGAGCTACTGTCAGCTATCCCAGATCTCGGGGGTTCGCCGTCGACGACATCATCTGGGCCAAATAAATCTGGATCGCTCGAACCCCCACCTGGCCCAGATGTGCTCATGATGAGATCGGTAGCGCTCAAGGACGCCGTCCGCAAATCAAACCGTTCACGGCGTTCACATTTCGGACACCGACCAGATGCTTTATCATAACAGCCGCAATGAAATACCGAATAGCAATGATCGCACTACAATCAAAAAATTAATACTTCACTAGAATGTCAAAAAAGATACTGGCAGGGTTTCCAAAACCCTACTTAAGTACAATTTAGTACTTAAGTACGGGCTAAGTAATTACTTAACCATTTTGTTATTTTTAAAAGCGTACTTAAGTCAAGTAAATACTTAAGTCGCCGTCTAAATTAGATATATTACAAAGTAACCGTTGAGGCATACTAATATTGGTTTAATTGAAATAGAAGACTCTCGGTGTCTGCTTAATATAAAGCGAAACTATCTATCTTCTTTGTCATGACAATAGCTCACATAGGCGTTTGTTCGTTTTTGCTCAAAAAGTTACGTAATTACTTAAGTCGGTGACTTAAGTAATAAATTATTTTATTCTAACATCATCATTTTACCGGCACGACAATCACATGATCTATCTCCAACTAGTGAAAGGTGCTATATACATTTGAGAATAAGAATCAAACGCACAACAAACAGGGCCTACTCGTTCTTTTCATACACCATTTTTGATATACAACTATCATTAGAAATTTGACTAAAAATCATGAAGTTTCCATAATTCCTCCAAACCAAACACTTCTTCGGCACTGAAAAATTCTTTTAACAATCGGTCGAAACTATTTTTTCTGCTTCTAAAATACGTAATGCCGAACCATATGCTAATAAAATTAATATATTTTCAAAATGAACTCGCATTAACAGTGTTATAGCTGTTTTTGTGGTACCTTTCTGGTACCGTTGCCTAAATTATGTACTGTAACCAGATAAACGGTCAGTCAAAACTATATTTCAGCCTTTGAAAAGGTTTCTAACTACGTATCAAAATACATTTATCAAAAACAATCTTAGTGTAACAGCATAAAGTATACGGATTTCGTGACACCGTCGCCAAAATTACAATAATCGAAACTCTCACCCTGACAGTTTCAGTGACTTGGAACGGATAAATGGTCTGCGGTGAATGACACAACTCGCACAGGAATCCTTTTTCAACGCACAACAGGCACGCAAACACATGGCGTCTGGCGTAGTCAATAGTGTTTCGAACGTGTTTGTGTAACGCACCGGTAGATGCTTCAAGAATATCCTGAAACAATTTATTTAAAAAATATGTTTCTAAGTTGAGCCACAAACGCAGCGAAACTGGCGCCCCCGGTTCAACGATCTTAACCCTGAAAAACAGTATCTGGTTGTACGTTACACACATCCTCATATTATGTTACTATTATCAGTACAGAATGCGTCGGCATTAAGCGTTTAACAAGGGTACCCGTATTCTTAACTGTATACAGCACTTCTAATCAATAATTGGTAGCAAAATGCGTAGTTCCGTTAATTAAATCTGGGACTACGATGTTTTGCACAACGCATAACCACGTCAACTATTATACATTATTCCAATTTCACAACAAAGCGCCGTAATTATTTAGCTGCTTGAAAACCCACTGCTAACTGACTAATATAGATGCTGTAAACATTTGAGAATATACAGCTGAAAGATTGTGAACGCTTACGTTAAACGAATACAAATGGATATTGGCGTATAAATATTCTTTGGGCCATAAACGTTTACGCAGATCAGCGGCAACAGATTCTCTGCACGTCAGTAGATAAATCGCCAAATAGCTTAATTCTTTGCGAAGCAGCTGGAAAAACCAAAAGGCAAATAACCATGACCTAAGTTAATGCGCAAACTCGGAGTATGACGTAATAAAAATTAAAAAAGCTGTTTATGTTTTAAACCTTTTAGACGTACAGGGGTACCAAAAAGAACTAAATTTAGCCGAAACAAAAACATGAACGAGATTGGACCTTTTACCGAAACAGAAACTTCGGTGGAATCATGCTGTTTATTAGTCAGCGTTAACACTATGCAAAAACAGATTTATTAGCTATTTAAATGCCGAAGTATGCAGCGCTATATATGTACACCTGTTTTTTTTAAATTTTACTGTGACATAAAGATAGATTGCCGGCCTCTTGACGTAGTGTTCCATTACCACATAATAAAACGTGGTATTGGTACTACAAATACGTCCACGACTACTCCACAACAGCACATTCCCGGGCATTCAGCCAACTTACGTTGCCCAAAAATGACCTATACCACCACTTAAAATTTTTTTAAACCAAAATCTCTCAAAATTGAACATTTTAAAATTAGCTAAAAATTAAATCACAAAATTACTAAAAGTTCTCCAAGCGTTGGCACATAATCGTACAGCGTCGGGTTCAGTTTGTCCAAATCAATCAATGCATCAGAGCTGATATGATCGAGAAACGCTTTACTTGCACGAGACACTAAAAGACAACATTGATTGCTGAGCAGTTTTTACGGACGGGATGAATTACTTAACCAAGATGGTCCAAATATCATAACATTAGCAATATTTTGTGATCTTCGCGTAGCACCCGGATTGCGCAAGTTGTTACTGAGTACGCATAAAAACGACAATGAACAAGAACAAAAAGGAGACAACTTCGAATTCCTCAAATTTCATGCACCTGCAGTTTTTGCGACAAAATTAAATTTACTCAAAACACTCGCTCAATATATCTTTCCTTGAACTTATACTATCCAAACATACAATTCTAGCAACAAAACGTGCATATCATAACTGTGGTCCCTAAGTTTTTCCCACTAAAAGATTAAAAATTGATCTTCTCTAAAAAATGAAAAACTAACCTGGTCTCGGTTTCAGATCCCACGAAAATATCACTCGGCACGGAATTGGTGACATATGATCAACGTGACATTCTTTACAATAGTACGCACCATCGTATGAGCACGTTTTGAATGAACCGTATACTGAAACAAAAAATATGACTGCCAAATCTGAAACTACAATAAGTCCAAAAACTTCATAAAGGCAAGAAAAACATACCTTCATAAATATACGGAAACAACCATTTCACAGTTGTACCTAAATATATTTACTGTAATCCAGCTAACACCAGAGTCAAAATAATGTTGTTTAAATTGTCACCTTGGTAAAATTGGAACATTCTGGCAGAGATCTGTTATTGTGCACTATCGGATTGTGGAATTGAATCCGCCAATGTTTATATCCGTTTCCGGTATTTAAAAAAACCGGTTACACCATTAAGCCGTCCACGGAAGTGCTTCTCCTACCAACGAAACTTACTTAACCCGATCTTTCGAGAACACGATTTACACTTGTTATTCTGTACATCCAAGCCTTGCTCGCCTGCGAATTCTGTGAACAATGACACACGCGATTTATTCTGAAATGAACAAAAAATTTCAAACTGAACAATTTGAACAGAAACACGGCTGAAATATAGAAGGGCAGTATAGTCAAGACCCAATATTCTATGGTTAGCAAACAGTGCATAGCCAAATAAATTTTTTACAGAGCTCAAACAATACTAACAGGAATAAGCTAACGGTGATCACATTTCTAAATACCTGGCTTATGAGATTTCCAAAATTCTCAACTACGCGGTTAAATAACATAGTTAATGTTACGTTATGTTACAATTCCTGCTCCTGTTTCTGTTACGGAGAAAAAGTCAATTCTCGTCCCTGCTCCTACTCCCTATGAAATGTCGCTCCTACTGAAGCCATGCCCATTAATCACAGATTCTATACACATCTAAAACTATGAACTACATTCATCGTAGGATCTTCTGTATCATCAGGTAAAATGTCATATTCGGATGTATCAACGTGTGCTTGTCCTTGTGTACCGCGATTTCGGTTTCGGTCCAAAGGTAATTGTTGACCGATCAAAGAATCGCCATTGTTCGCTAACGCTATCTGAAATGAGCAAAAAAACGCAAATCTGAAATAATCAAAAACTCACGTTAGTTTTGCTGAAACAATGATATTGCAATTTCATTTTATCCCGATAAAACCAAGCTGACAATTAATTTTAATTCAGTATACGTAAAGTTTTGTGGAACTTAACTCAAATATTAATCATAGTACATAAATGCTGATATAACCAGTTACCACAAGGGTAACCAGATATCCGTTTCCGTTTAACGTAAAAATTGATCGCCTTTCAACTTTTGTCATAGAAATTCCATCCGCTAAACTAATATCCCATCGCACCCTGCCTATAAAACGTAGGTACTACCTGACCAACATCCGGAATAACTCCGACACCTGATGCTTCGCTTTCGATATTGCCATTAGATAATGCCTTCGCTCCGCCGGGAACAGAAATGCCACCAGTGCCGTCAACAACCGTTGTAGCGCTTGCAATGTTCCCATTTGCAGACTCAAATGCTCCTCTCAGCAGCGTTTGAAAATTTTCTTCGCCTGAAGTTAAACCGTAAAGATAAGACGTCCTTTTGCTTACTTGTTAAAACCGCTATTGGCCATTCCTTAAAATGAAACACAAATACCACAAAATCACACAACGTTGACATAAATGTGTATACAGCACAGGGTGCAACGGGAGACCTTAAAAACCCGGAACCGGATACTTTCATATCCGACTACAGACGGATAATTAAGCCTGATATTACGTGCATAAAGCCTAATCAAGCTGATTTAGTACTACAGACCACTACGCAGAGAACTTTAAAACGTTTAACCATAAGTGGATAATGACCACTTTCACCCCCTCATTTAGAGAGGAAATTACGCAAATCAGCCCCCAGTGTAAATGAAGGGGTACGTTAAAAATGTAATGCGTACGTAAATAAAAGGGTACGTTACATATGTAAAACGTACGCAGTACATTCCTTGTAAAAAGAAATGTTCCCGGCACGCATTACATTTTTAAGGTACCCCCTCATTTCTAGAAATGGCCTAATTTGCGCAATAGAAGTAAGCATAAACATATATTTATTACACTAGAAAATCCTTCGTTGATAATTTAGACTTCCTTCAAACAAAACGTAACATTATGAACGTGAGATCGACACCCAACCAAAGTAAGGGGAGTCCGGCAAAAACAATGCGCGGTGGCACACTAAGTATCACGGAATTTTCCTTAAGTTACACACACCTGTCCAGAGTCATTATCGACTCTTTCTTTAACCAATCAAAACAAGTCACTGACCTGACGGATTCGAAATAAACCCAGACGACCACCCGTCGCGTCTCAGCAACGAATTGCCTGGACTGTATGACGGTGTCATCATCGCAAGCGGCGACGATGACGCGGCAGTCTCAGATACTGAACTGTACCGTAATGCAACGGTTGTCCCATTGTTACCGCCGTTCTCGATACCGTATTCTGTACATTCCAGAGCTTTCGATATAGACGATGACGACGCGATACCGTCCTCTGTAGATGCAATAACGTCATCGTTACGTTTGGACCTGTGACTTGTCGACGTTTCGTCCATCGACATATCGAACGTAACTTGAGGACTATCATCGTCGCCATTTTGCTTCGACATCGGAGACGGAGTTCGCCTATTATTATTATTATTATTATTATTTCTGCTGTAACTATTACTCTCGATATTTCCATCAGTCACCGCTTCGCCATCTTGACTGCTCAACCGTACGCAATCACTAGAAGGAATATTTGACACCTGATTGCCAATTTCGAAATCTTGGACCATATGATCTTGGTTTGACATTATTTTGCCATCCGGTAAAAATCCCAGGTTGCTGCCACGTCGCTGCACAGTCGACGACGGGTCAGGCGAGAGTTCGTTGTAATCCGGAGTTCCGGGCGGCGCTTTCGGTGTCGTATCGATCGAAGTTTCTAACGGCGACGTGGACGTTGCGTGCGGTAGCGGTAGTGGTACCTCACCTTCAGTCGTGTCCTGTTCAGCTGATTGCTCCTGGCCAGCAAAACGTTCTGAATTCTCCAGCCGGGCACCAGTTTTCCCCGGTTGAGGATCAGCGTCCGTTACTGATTCATTTTCCATTGTTATTTTATGATCATATCGTTTCAGATCAATGATTTTAGCCTTGCCATTTAAAGCGTCTTGACTGCGAGCACTGTTCACAACCATAGCGGCGTTAGATCTTCGTTCTGGCAAACTCGACGGCGGAACTCCTTCGAAACGCTGACGAACGCTGCTAGCGTTCTGTGACCCAAGCGGCGATGGCCGAGACGACTTAGCTAGCATCCGCGCTTTCGCGTGATGCTGAGTGACCAGTGACGCGGTAAACTTGTGCAACTGCGTATTCAGCGAGTCGTTCGAACTTGAATTCGAACCGTCGTATTCCCGTCCAGCAGCCAAGGCAGTTCCTTTGACACGACCGGTGACAGCGGTACCGACGGGTTTTCGATGCCGCCGTCCTGACCGTCGTATCACAGTGACGTCTTGTGACAACTCGCTGGCAGTACCGAATCCACCGGTGCCAGATTTATTCGACAACGGTGAAACAGACAGCGCCGCTGCATTCAAGACACCGGGTGACACCGCCACCCCTGCCGACGTATCTAAACTCTGCATTAAACTATCGAATTTCGCATTGACCAGCGATCGATGCGAAATTTCTGAATAGACTGATTCGGAATCCATATCGCCACATACAGCGGCTCCACCACCGGCATTTGCTGTGGCAGGTGAAGCCACACCACCGCAGCCGTATAACGACGACTGAGGACTCGTTGAGTCCTCGGTCACGGCGTCGTTAAAAGGTTCTGGGGTGGTCAGCCAGCTTGATGAGGCTGAAGATTTTGCGTCGAACACATCGCTGTGAGCGGTGATAGTTGAGAATGCTGCAGCACCTTCAAATCCGTCGAAATCTAATGCCTCAACCGCTTCCATTGCAACAGGAACATCATCTTCTTCGAGTTCTGGAATTGATGTCCCTTAAAGCAGCAAAATCGACCAAGTACACAAGAGTAACGCGTCATTCATAATATCTTTTAGTCCCGAACTATTAAGAGGCCATTTTCAAAACGAGCTCGTGATAACTGAGTATTCTAGGAAATTTCTCGTATTCTCTTACAAATCTGGGCTTTCAAGTGTCAGCGCCATTTGTGTTACTGATGTGGCTTAAATAACAAAAATCGACCACTGTATGGATACATATTAGTTGCAATTGTTTTAGTGTTTCCAAAATATCGTGTGTTAAAGTAAAAAGAAGCTATACACAATATGAGTATAAGAACATATTACACATATTATTTAATGCGCAATGAAATCCCAAAACTTAACCGAAAACTACAGTAATTTGAAATATTCCGTTCCATGCCACCAAAAAATCCAGAACACATCCAGGGTCGTGTCTTGAGCTTTCAGGTTTCCTCAATACCAAACTTTGAGCCCTTTGGCAGCCAACTGTGCATTGCATCTATTATTACCTGTTAACCGTTGACACACTCCACTACCGCTATGAAACTTTCTAGTGAATGCACTAGTTCCTTTAAATCCAAACCTATTTCTAACCGGCGATAACTTTTTAGGTTATTCGAAAATATGGTACACAGTCCTGGGCGTAGGCAGGAAGGTTTCAAGGTCAAAATCCCAGCTGCGATTTTTGTTCATGGGGTTTTAGATTTTTTTCAGTTAGTAACACAAGAAAACCAACCAGTTCCAAAACATTGGCTACGTCTACGTAAATGGTCACACCTATCTTATAACACCATCCGCAACCCCTAAACACGTACCATTACACAAAGCTAACAACGCAAGCAACGTACCATTAATAAACGATACAGGCCGCGATTTAAGGCATATGCCAGCAAGTTTTAACGGCGTTGGAGTCCACGAATTCAAAATGCAACTATTGATTGGAAGTTTGAAACAAAGTTGACTCAGGGCTGAAACCAAAACAAATGAAAAAATTAAGTTCGGCACAACTAGAATAAAATGTTATCAAACAAACCTTAAACAACATTCTAGTTTCATTATTTATCCCCGAGTGACGTATCTTTATTTAGTTACTTAAAACAGGTTACACCCAGAATTTGCAGCAATGCAGCAAATAAAGAATACGAACAAAAGATACACAAACCACGTACTTTTCAAACTTTACGCACCACACCAACAAATTCACAGCAGAGATCGAAAATATTATGAATTGAGATTCATAATTTCGCTAACTGAGAAACGACATAAAGCTTCCGCCTAACAAACATACCTCTCAAATATTCTTTGAACACTTCTATTTGTTCTGAATCTCGCAGATATGCATAACGATGATAAAAGCGTCTGAAACAGCAAATATCACACAGCTTTTCAAACTGGTATGCGCATGTTCGTTTTAAACGATTCTTAAAAACTAAATGGATACCCGCCTACATCAATAGCTGTTGAAACCCACAAACTTAACGAAGCGTGAGTTATGAGAATATTTTATTGTGCTGATTTCAATTTTAACCGGATTTTAAACCAAAAATCGTCTAACAACAACTTTAATTGAGATTATATTTTCGAACAAAAGAAATATTCTAGAAATTGCATGTTTTCAAAGAGTTACCTCAAAATTGACTCGTCGCGATCGAGCATTCCAACGAAATGTTCTAAGTCGCCAGTGTTCAAAGCAAGACGCAACCAACTCTTAACATAATAGATCGAGAAATTTAAATAATCAAACAGACACTGTTTTCCACCGGAATTCGTACAATAACGCATTCTTCTTCCTGTTCGAGTTTTACAAGACGTACATATAACAAGAATGCTAATGGCTTTAGGACATTTAAAAATACTGGAGTTGTACTTGAATGATCTGTGAAAAAATCAAATTCGTGTTCCCGCTGTCCGCCTGAAGTTTAATTCTTGATGGGAATTAGTAAAAAGAGAGGAACCTAGGCGAAGATTTTTGTAATTTAAGCACTAGCACATTTTCGTAGTTTCTATCCAAAACATTACAAAATTATTTTTCATAATCTATTTATTATTTATATAATATATAATACTAATGAAACCACACAATTTAAACCTACTCTTGCTCTTCCAATGTCAGTTTTGATTTGCGTTGAGCTGAATATTGTTTGGCGGACATGTCGAGGCACAATTTTAACTACGATTGGCCAGAAATTCTAAAATACATTGTCAAATTTGGATAATATGGTTGGACAAGGCTTGTACCCTTAAACCGGAGTGTGCCATGGTATTTTCCAAATTACGACATACAAGTGGTTTAAACGCCCAAAATTTATAAGCACCGAGTACTGCGATAAGTGTCAAGCTTGATATTACACATATGTTTACTAAAGAAACAAAAATATTTTACAAATGGGGTAATTTTGTTCAAATGAAGTTTACGAGTCTGCACTAAAAGAATCCTACAGACGTAATATATAGCTCTACTTACAGGTTCAGGATATTTTTCATTACGTGACGTCTAAAACAACAAACAGAAACAAATTTAGCGTGAAGGAAACAGCTTTCAAGTCATAATCAGTAAAAAATGCAAAACGCATTTTATACATGTTTATGCCACAGTTAACACTGGGCTTTCGGCCCTTTTTATTTGTCTTTCTCATGACACACTCTCCATGCAAAAAATTGAAGGGAAGCCTCTGCTTTCCCGCACCTTCATGGTTCGTCTAGGATTCTAGAAAGGAGGGTTAAGTACTATATGAATTTCAATGTTCCGTTGAAACCTGAATCATCCCCCATGGATGGCTACGCCGCCCTTGTCCACACCTTTTGCAATCCAATTGCTTCCATCTCTATGCATTCCGTCTTTACTTATGTGTGCATATACGTATGTGAGTCAAAGCAAAATACTGCACAAAAGCGTGTCAGAGCAACAGAAAAAACATTTTAATAATTAACATTTCAAAAGGCGTTATTGAGCTTACCTTGATATAATACGCTCCACGCAATCCATGTATAAATATTGCTTCTATCACGTTGCATACCGCAGTCAGATTGTCACTAAAACAGTTACGTAATAAAATAGAAATAATTTAAATTAATCTCTTGTCAGTTTGCAGCGAGCTCACTGAAAATCACATTTCAGTTGGAAATGTTAATGACAAAGAACCTAAAATATTTCAAATTTAAACATAGCGTATATATCGAGATTTATATAGGTAACTAAAGAGCTCTATATTTGCTTACCTTGAAACTGACTGCTGGCTGACCTTTGATTCCTTCAGCAGAGATTTGACTGCACCAGCAAGCTCTAGTGTCAAATTGCGTTTGGTGTCCATAACAAATTATTGTTAACGTTTGTATCATTTCTGAACAATACGAGTAAAATCAATTATGTAGCCATACGGCTAAGAAAAAGGTAGTCCAAAAAATGAGCTGCATGGTACTGGTATGCTTACCACAGAAAAAGCAGTTGCTTTCATCTGCAATTGTTGTTAAAAAGTGCGAGTCTAGGTAGGCACGGGGACGTTAGAAACCTTTTTATATAAGCAGCTGAATGAGCCGGCCTACAAAGCTCGACCTAGTGACCATAAGATTCCAAGGCAAGCGTTCCACTGCTGCGCCACGTACCCACGCGTTCATTCAACTGGTTCTTTTGTCGAATATATGTCGACCTTATGTTGCCGGCAAGCATACAACACTGTGCATTGGATATGTTGCATATGGACCGGGAAAAGCATGGCTCACATGCTTACAGGGTCTAATTTTCAACTAGGTCGCCCTTGCTCGCCCATCCTATTTTAGACTGGATACCGTACCCAAAGCGCGGCAATTTACCATTGCGCTCACGGCGTGGTCCCCATGTCAGTCTAGGAAGTGCCAGTCTGGGTAGGAACCGGGTCTTGAGACCTTATAATGAGCAGGTGAAAAAGCGGGCCTGCAGATCGGGTATCGAACTAGCGGCCTTAGGAGTACCGTATACTGCCGGAAGGCATACTATATAGTACAATGATTCTGTCTATACACTCGGACAAGCATACCTCACATGCTTAGTAGGACTTTTTATTTAAATCCCAGCGTCCGGCTAATCCACCTTATGTAACAGACACCGGCAACTAATGTAGTTAAATGGAGTTTGTTGAACTGATTCAAAATTCTTAACTTAATACATACCAAAGAAAAAACTCCGAAGTTTTGTTCACACAAGCAAATGATGTGTTCATGTATTCATTTCGTTATATTCACACTAGCTACGTTGTTTATTGGCCAGTATCATCAAAGCTGTAGCACCTATTACTAGTTGCTAATCTGATAACCATGCATAAAGTTAGACGAACATATATCTGTGACACTTTTAAATAAAAAGTTTTAATTTCTTAGAACTGTATTTATGTATATGTTTTCTAAGGTTGCTAAGTTTTTTATAATCATATCCTTTTAAACAGGAACGATCAGCGCAAAACATTGATAAATTGAGTTTCAAGGTTCTATCTCATTAATGTAGAGCGACAAGTAAGCTGTGCAATAAAATTTTATTCACTTCAATGTTGTATAGAAGCCGTGTGAACATTACCTACAGTATAATGAGGGACAGAAACTTAACCATTTTAATTTTCATAGCTAGTGAAACATATTATTTTGGGATTCTGATATTGTGCAATGTAGCTCAAGATGGCATGACATGAATAGAGTGCCTTGCAGCTGCGAAGTAAAACGGATGACATTGATTATTGCATTGATTTGTTTTAATGAATCTATGTATGCGTTTGTTTAGCATACATCAAGGAGCCACTGGATATCCAGTTCCGGTTCAATATTAAGCAAAATTCTATATTCGGATCCGGTCTAAATCTTTCGGTTTCTGGATGTTTACTTTTGTGTTTCCGAATAAAAATGGATATTGTCAGTCTAGGTAGAAACCGGGACTTCATCCTTTTTTCAATGGCGGCTGGAAAAGCGAACTTTCAGCCTACGGATCCTCAAGCGAATACTCTACCACTGCGCCGCGCCATGCAGCTCGCCTCTCCAATGTGACATGCGGATGTATGGAGGCAAATAATAACCTCATGCTGATTCTGTACATCGGTAAAAACACTGGTGCAACATATGCTGACATTGATAACTTGTGCTCTGTTGTCTGTATGTAGCAATATTTCATATCGTTTTATATAGGATGGGCCCACCGCCAGCTCAAAGAATTTTCGTAATTTTAGGGCTAAGTAAATCAAATTACTATGCTCAACATTATTATACAGCACACGACACGGTCGTTCAAAAGGAATTATTCCAGAATATGTGTGTCTAGAATTGTTAGTGTTACAATGCAGAATGTACACAACCCGAAAGCTTTGCACAAGTTAATTATGTATGTAAAATAATCATACGGTGTTCTACAGTTTGTGTTAAAAGTTACATACAACGCGCCAGGTTGGGCACTCGGAAAAAAGCAAACAGAAAAACATTTTTGGGTAGCTTTTCGGATTTTCCTGATTTGTCTCACGCCGTCCATTCAGATCGAGAGTTTTACTGACACGTTCTAATACATTTTGTGTTAACTGTAACCGCTACAAGACCTAAATTTTATGCAGACGTAAATTCGGTGAATCAACGACAATTCGTCGACCAACAGATTTGTAAGCTCTATGAACCTAAGCTCAACAGTCGTAAAGCAAAACCCTAAGCCTATGCTTACGAATGATGAGCGATAAATTGTTGAATCTACGAAATGTGGAACTACAAGTTGTCAGCAAGATATTAAATGACAACTTGTTAACAATCAGTTTTAAAATATTCGGGTTAACAACCGAAATAGTTCCTACCCGGTCGCTCAGAGCTGTAAAACACCAGATTTCAAAATCAAAAATATTTTGGGACAATGGAACAGCCGTGACGCTTATTCTTGCGCTATTAACTTGTTTGAAAAAATATTTTAAACATAGATATGTTTTGCACGCCGTCTAGGATACCTTTTATTCGTAATTTAGCTAAATAACTGGGCTTGTTAGATGGTTTCAGACCATCAAAACTGGAGTTAGACTTAGGCTTAGCCTTAGGTTTAAGCCAGCCAACCAGGAGATTTGGCTAGGCATCATATTTATTTATATAATAACATGGGTTAAATGCTGGACTTTACATACAAATAACTAGCTATGTACATTATTAAATTAATGCTAAAGCCCGGCATGTGAAACATTGCCAAAGCGTTTTACTATGTTTATACAGCAATTAGCTTGCTTCGTGGCAGCAAAGCCACCGCAACCCTCTATTGAGCAAACAATATGGTAACAACAGTTTCCAGTTACTATTGGTTGCTAAGATTACTTTGACGCCATTTATCTGAGTCAAAATTCAACGAAAATTTGCATTGAAATGATGAAAAAATGAAACATTATTTTCTAAATAACCAGTGAAATTGGTTCATCTTGTAACATGAGAAAGCTCAGTTGCCTATCGTTCAGCATGCCAAATATTTTTGGCTGCACTCTTATAAAAACGAAAATTGTTCCAACTTTTATAATCAA